>JANVCK010257402.1:4308-15820 GCA_026546655.1 Epizoanthus illoricatus | reverse complement strand
GCCACCTGATCACTGCACTTCGTGTATTTTTACTTTTGATAATAAATACTTGGTATTTTATTTTCATTTTAAGTTAATTAATTTTCTAGTAATTTTATCACCTTTTTAGACCCCCCCCCCCCCCCGCGGGGGGGGGGATTTCAGCCGACGTAATGTTTATCAAAAACCTTGGCCCTTTCAATTCCAAACGCCTATGGGAGCTTGAACAAAGAAGCCTTTGCATCAAGTATCCAATCGAAGAATGCCCAGCTCATTTCTAGCATCGGTCGAAGTTCTCCTATTCCTAACCGTTAAAAGGCTATATCATTATATGATTACTTGATTTTCTTGCTTCCGGTTAGAAAGTTAAATACAATGCAAATAACATTTATGTTAGAAATTCTTTTTCATACTTTTGTCTGATGAGCGAAAGGAGGAATTACCAGCTCTCTACACTTTCAACTGGTGATCATGAATAAATCTTTGAGAGTCGTCTAGGGTATTGATACAGCAATCTTTTTCTAACCGCAGGAGTGAATATAAGCTATCTGTAGCATGCATATTTATTCTCAAATCAGTACAAAAGCCTAGCTCGTGAGTTGCAAAGACTCGCACAAACCTTTACTTTACCTTTGCAGTAATTCTCAAAAACACTTCAGTTTTGAAAGGTGCAACTTTTCTGGGGAATTTCAGCCACAATGATGGCAACTCCATGAATGATAAAGGAGAAAAACAAGCACAATAATTCACAATTATCGTTTTACCTATGGTCTTATGGAGCTTGTTTTCTTTCTTATTCTCTTATTCTCTTGTATTTATTTGTTTGGTTTTGGTTTGTTTATTCGTGGCTTACCCAAACATGGCAACTGGGTAGCATGGACTTGAGATTCAAGAAATAGTCAGCACATAATGCTAATTCATTTCTAACTTCACGAGTGCTGTCGCCGGATAGTATTAACCAATTAAACAGTTGGGCGTTAGTGGTGCACCTCTGACCGCTCAGTTCAATTCAAGTGTCCTCCATTAGATTATCGAACTGTACTCGTTGACGTGTTCTTTCTTTCGCAGAGAGGAAGAACTATTATAAATTGGATCATTGCCCCAGGGGAGAGAACATGTGGTTTTTTGTACCCCCAAACTTTGATTCCGCATTGCTTGGACCCTACACAAGCTGAGGAATAAATACAATCACGTATAAAATCTTAAAGACGTATTTTCCATTGGCTTTGCTCCAGTGGTATTAGTAATAAACGCGACGTCATTTCTCTTGTTCATTTCTAAAGATCGCAATACCAAAAGGTCCATCGTGTGATTCAGACCAGAAAAAAAATAAAGGATAATGATTGTATAGTCTTTTTTAAGTCTGTTGCTGGATGGACAATATAGACTAGAGATAGTAACTACAAAGTAACATGCGTGTTCTAACACATGAATAGGGACATGATACCACTTATAAGCCATGACGCAAATCAAGGAAAACTAAGCGTGTTCCCCTCTGACCTGCTAACCAGGATATGAAGAGGCAAACAAGCTTAATATATTATTTGTGGGAATAACAACGTTTACGTCATTCTAGCAGATTACAAACCAGAACAATGTGAGAGATCAGACCGCAAAGTTACAATCTTGGCTCCCCTTTCTAAATACTTTGCAACGACGCCAAGAGCTAAATTTGTACAATTCACGGAAACTGATAGAATTGCATGTTAACAGTGGCATATGAAGAAAACAAAATCAGGTTATCATAACTATCCTGCTAGAGACAAATCATCACTTTGATCACAATGATTTGCCCATGAAGAAAATAGATCTAGAAGTAGAAAACGGAAACATATGATAATAAATAAATCTGTGATTGCTATGGAGACAAGGGTTCCAAACAGAGAGACAGACAGATGCAATGCGGAATGTATTGTTGATGACATAGTATCTCAGTAGAGTATTAAGGCAACAATACTAACAGAGCCACTGTATCTTTTCTAATATAATTTAAGAAAAACAATACAGACTATAATGTTCATATAACTAGCAAACTAAAAACACGGGAGGACACGTGCAATCCTCAAATTCACGAAAACCTCTCGACCTTATCGGGGGAACTAGACTTCAAGATATTATACGTAGTTGGCAAGTAAGTTTGTGTTTAAAATCGCAAAGTCAGTCCAGATTTTATCAAGTAGTTCGTTGTTTGGCTATGAATGAGATTTTTCCAACATGGCCGCGGGCTGCACTGGGACTGGAGAACATTTAAAACAATACTCTTCCAACAATGTATAAATTATTGTGGTCTAATAATTGAAACGGAATAAGAGTAATATATGTGCTAATGCAGAGCTCATTTACCACAACGGCACCTACTTACTTCACCTCTTTTTAGAGGTTTAATTATTTACGATTACTGCCAGTCTAATTTTATCTGCGTGCGTGAATATTTCGGATCCTTTACTGTGATTAAACAAATAAACATTCTTGTCTAAGAGCTTTCTTGAAAGGACTCACGACCATAATCCAGAATAGCTATGGATCTACATTATACTATCATTTCTTTTTTTACATCAAATAAATATATATCGTTGCACCTACTGGACTCTAACAATACTTTGAGTACGCACATTTTGGTGACCGAGCCCGTTTAGATTCTTAGCCTCCTTGTGGCGAAAAATATGTACTTCATTATTTTCTTCTCTTATACTCAATTACACCCAATTTGTTGTTGTTTGTTAAATAAGACTTCTGGTGTGTGTCCACATATATGTAGATATTTGTACATACGCCATATGTTTTCAAAAGCCTCCATTTACAAAAAGCTCCATTTTTGAAACGGCACGAACGCCTAAAAAGTATGAGAGGGATGATAAACAGAGTTGGCAGCACTTCCCCAATCACTTCTGAGGCACAGTCAAGTAAGATATAAATATTCCGTAACTCCGTAAGCTATAAGCATAATGCTCTATTTATTCTTACAAACTCTTACATTAGCCGTCTTGTATATGCAGTTATTCTTTGCATGATCTCATGTTTGTGGTCTCAACAAGTTTTCTTCCACAAAGCGTGATTATGTTTAATCAATCTTCCCCTACGCATTGCCGTAAGATCCCCATTTTGAGCCGATGGTTTCGTCAAAGGTTATTGATTTCTTGATGATAAACTTCCCCATTTACCGTTAAAAATTCCCCAATGACTTCTGAGGAACTAAGGAACTTTGACGGTGGCTAATCGCTCTCAGGAGAGTTATTGTAATCATACCTTCTGTGTCATACTGTCTGATAGGTTCTGCATCATTCTTGGCCAGCGCAAGTTTCATTCCAAATCCAGTTATATGGAACCTTTAGGTTAATTGTCTTAATTCAACAACGCGCTCATTCTCGTACAAGGAAGAACTACGTACAATAGCTAATAAACCTTTCCTTTTACAAGCGGAGAGAAACGCATGCGCTTTATCATCACAAGAAAACATGATACATTTCAATCTGTTTCAGACGAAAATTATTGAAAGGTATCCATTTGAAAATTGTATGTGCAGTTCCTGTTGTTTTGTATACACTGGCATCAGACCACGAATGATCCCATTTCACATTTGCTTGGGGCTTTAATTTAGGGTGGGACATATATGGGTCGATATATTTCTAGTTTATTGCAACGAGGCATACATATCAACCTTTTTTTAGTCTAATGTGCACTCCAAAACAAACTTCCTCCACATAAGAAATGCTGTTTACTTCTCTATTAAAACAGTACTTAACATCATTTCTCCCACCTAAATAAAATCGTTCAAGTTGGCTCGAATTCCTTGTTGACATTGTAAATTGTGAGATTCTTTACTTGCATCGTTTCTACTAAATTAATGAGATATTTTACAGCCTTTTTCAATTCAATTTAATTGCCTGTTCAAGATACTTCCGTGGTATTGCACTTTCCGTATGGCTCACTTACTTGAGAGGCCTTGAGATGCTAACCAAAAGTTTTGCTTAGTTCTCTTGAATCTGTTTCTTCTCTTAATACAACCACCACAGCTGTACGGATTTGTAAACTCCACCTTCTAATGCAAACTTAGCGATAATGCCAATATCTATAATTACCAATTACGAAACTAGTTACCGATGTTAACAACGACGCAATATTATTCCAAATCAGTACAAAAGTACATAATACTGTGATAATCTCATTATCAAAACCAGTAATACTCAGTACTAGAGATAAGAATCATTTTGTAACCCAAAATCTCTACGAACATGTTTCAGCGGATGATTCAGATGGTTTTTATAATGCGGAAAAGATAATACTACGGTGATTGTTGGCGTTCCATTTCTTACAGCGTATTTCTGCTTGAAGGTTGCAGATTCCATGATTTTAATTTTTCATTTTTTTTAGCATCCGATATTTCTCTATGGTATTATTTAAAAATAATGCAAGTAGGACGTTTTATTTTTACAGAGTTTAGACAAAATAGCTTGGCAACAAAATACTTATGCTGATGTAAATAGGAAAAATTATAACTTATTCTGTTATAGGAAAGGTGCACGATTATATAAATTTTATGTGCTGACTGTTAACAAACAAGATTCAAGCGATGGTAACAGCAATTGCCTAGTTCATTCATGATCAGGTCTTAAACCCCAAGACGTCAAAGAATTTGCTTCCTGTGGAAACCCTTAGCAGAAATGACTTTAACAGCAAGTGAAGTAGGCTTACAGCGCTTTGTTACTGACGTCCTTGCTTGCAAGATCTCTGACAGTCTGTGTGTGCTGAAACGATATTTAGGAACAAGTCTGTGCCACTAGTTTGTTTAGGAACGATTTAAAATACGTTACATCACTCCTTTTATGTACTCATATTTTTTAAGACTAAAGTGAACTAGTTTGACGGTATTTTCTTTATCCTTATATCCGCTTTATCGCTTCTCTTGCCAGACAATCTGTCGCTGGGTCTCTGAAAATGTAACAATAGTCCATTCTTAATAACAAAGGCATAGGTAGCTTTAACAAATAGCGAACCTGTACCATTCCGAACAAAAATCATCGTTGTCCAAAATAACAAAACAAAATACCCTCAACGGCAATAACGCTCACACCAAAAACGAACGGTACAAAATAATGGGAACACTCAACACGGAACTCCTAAACGGTACAGCATTACCGGGAAAAAACAGCTAATCGCCGTATCGAATATACAAAACATTGAAAGGCAAGATAATAATAATTTGTATATATACTTTCATATTGTGATTATTGACTCTCGCTTTGCGAGGTGTTCAGTTGTTGTGTCTACCTTTCCAGCTATGACATTTTATTGTAACTGTCACGGGAGGTAGATCACTAGATGTTTCAGTTCGTCACTGATATGATAGTAATAATGTGCGGTCGTTACTCTTTAGACAGAGGCCCAGGGAGGGATTCACCAGTCTACGTTTTACCATTAGAATTAGAAATTATCTTTGATAAGGCGGACAAGGGTTTAACTGAAACTTATTTCTATTATTTGGCGAATCATCTCCTCTATGATCTATCATTGTATTGGCATTATTAACCCTTAACCTCTCTTGATCATTTAAATGATTTAAGAATGTAGAAAAGTGATCATTGGATAGTAACCTATACCTACTATTAGTAACACTAAGGCGACTGACATTGCCTGTAGGTTAGATCAAATAAGGTCTTTCACATTCAGATTTTCTCAGAACATAGTTTTACAGTAAGTTACTTGCACATGGTATTTCATGAACGAATCATTTCAACATTTCATCAATTGTGTTGATAGTAGTAGTGGTAGGAGAAAGTGTGTCTATATTGTCTACTACTGTGTATTATCTATCGTTGTGGTCAAGGGGAGAAGCACAATTAATGGCGAGAAATGATATTATAGTTAAGGAGAGCCACGCGCCTAAAACAAATAACTCTTGTATGAACTACTGCATTCTTTCGCATTCCATTGAGGTTTCATAGGCCAGCCATCACACTCCACGGGGTCCTGTTTTAGATCCTGTTGATCCTTGAAATATACCCAAGTTGTAATGCAACAAATGAAGGAAATAAAAATAAAATTAGCCCTTGAAATAATAAGACAGGAACTATCGCGGGAAATGACATGATCTTCCTGCGTTGAAATGTGCTCCCACTCAAGGGTGCGATTGTAATGTTATATGCTTTGTATCGCTTCTGTCATTAGGGAATAACCTATTTTTGGCCCCAAGTATTTCCGCGGTTGACACGCGATCTAATCCCTGCTAGCTATAAAGTCAGAGGGTACTAGACTATTCTTTCAGACAGCAGGATTGAAACGGAGAGTGAGCACAGAGTGTTGAAGTTGAAGCATAAATTTTAAACATGGCTAAGTGCAACGTAGTTGCGAGGTATCACAAAGTACCGAGCTCACTGTACTCAGTGATGAGTCGCAAAGCGCTAAAGAAGTTATTCCAAATGAAGGGAGATGCTGTACGGATTCTAGCTCTCTTAAGCGCGAAGATTGCGAGAATACGAGTCCGAGAGCGACAAGACTCAACAGCAAGTTGCCCGTCGGAAATCATCATGATGACAGATCCACTGAGAGAACAACGAAGTAAGACATTCTCACGAAGTGGACATTCTCGAAAACTTGGATGTCGACAGAGGAAGCTCTCACTGTGTGTGGAACAGGAACGGGGCCTTGTAAAAGACTATTCAAAACCTTCCTCGTCCAAAAACTCAGAAGGAGAAAAGGTCAAAACATACTTCGAAGTTCACTTTGAGGACTCTACTGCTGAAGAAGAAATCGATATTGAAGAACTAAAAAGAATTCTCGCAAGCTTTAGCACTAAAGACGAATCTTCAATAGAGGATGACGGTTTTCTCACAACAACACTTTGTTCTACCGAACTATAACAATAATAGTCAGCGAATCAAACATTGTAAATATCTGTAAATATGGCGATACTCGGTATATAGCAGTATTGGAGGTATACGATTGAGGACTGTCAGTGGATATTTAAAATCGCCGGCTCACATTTAGACCATTCAAAGACTGCCCTACTTCATGTCTACTGTTGAGTCGCATTGGTATGCAAGGACATTCATCTTCTTTACATTAAACTGGAATAGTTACATGAAAATGATTTTGTGACATTTGCCCAATACTTGGAACGTTTCATTAATGGTTGTCAGAACTTAGCAGCAATGGAAATATGGATATTTTCAATACTAACCGAATCGTGATTATTAGTAGAGTTTGAAGTAAAGATGCGCTAGTTGGTTTTCTCAATAAGACTGAAGACAGCTTGAACATCAGTTACAACTTTTGTGTTTATCTCAAGATAATTGTTGTTGTCATTTGGAAACTTCATATCCTGTTATTAGTCCTGTTGACTTCAGCTTAGATGTAAAAAGCTTTCTAAACGGTGTATAAAATGGATTTATTTCAAAATTTGTCTTTAGTATATTTATTCGTATGCATAAATATTGCAAAAGCCTTCATTATATTTATCACTCTTTCTGTATTTTAGTTATCAAATGAGATATTTAGCTTTACTGGGATAATTTTCCATTACTCTATTAGATTTTTTGTCAAACATTCTTAGCATACATCTATCTAATTTTAGTACAATATAAAAGTAATTCAACAGTAAACGACAATCCAAACACATATCGCATTTAACACTGTTGAGTTTCAAAAACCGAACAAGGATAATTAAGAAGGCTGTCCAATCGGTGCCATAGAGTCTGATGCACAGAAATGCAATCCAAATTTTTTGTTGCCGCGAGGTAGCAGATTATATTGTCATGCCAATCTTCCAGACGTTTATGGGATTTCAAGATGACCTTTTTGTGCTAAACATGTTTTGTTCGTGTAACAGCACAATTAATTTATCGCTATTCATTGATGTTCTTTAGTTTACTAAAGACAATTAAGGAACATATATTCCTGACACTAAAGAATATTTTAATATTTTAATATTTTAAAAACGTATTTAGCACTGAGATGTAAAACGCGATTTTATGTCGTAATTCGTAAACTAATCGAACTCTAGCCAAGTATGGCATATTTCCAAGGCGACGATTCATCGCTCTGAAGAAAATAACCACTTTGTAACGAATGTGATGAATGAAATATGAACTATTTCGAACAGTAAAAGCATGCGTTTAGAAGCATGCTACAAACGGTATGCGTAATTTAATTTTTGCCAAATAACTTGGTCTCTTTCATATCCGTCATTATCAGAATTACAGACGTGTTTCCAATGCACTTATAACAAGAATATTATTTTCTCAGACAACTTTTTAGTTATGTGTTTTTAGTATTCTTAGTATTCAAATATAAAAACAACAAAAACAGAATCATCTGTGGAGCTAGAAAGACAACAGCAAAATGTGTAAGGCAGTTATGACAATGTCTGCTAATATGAATCTTGACCCTAGCTCAAAGTGTTATGTTACTTGTTATGTTGGCACAAAGTTGGCACAATAGTTACCTTATTAGTTTTGAAATCTGTATTTGTTTTTGCACTTAGTCAACCAGCTCATAAATAGTTTAAAGATCATAGTAAAGAGCTCAGAAAGATTACAGACTATTTTCTCTTAAAGCGTTTTATCAAAGACACTCATAGAATGTGAAAATGGTAGCTTCAGGGGCGCACAATTTGATTTTGTGTGTGTGTGTGTGTGTGGGGGGGGGGGTGGAAGAATTTGTAAAAATAAAATTTCCACGAACCGAAAAACCAAAAAAAACTTGACCAAACATTTGCACCACACAAAATTATAAAGACAAAGAGAGAAAGAAAGAGAGGGAAAAGCGAAAAATAAAATTGCAGGAACATTCCAGGGCAAAAAAAACCCACCCCACGATATGGCAAATGGTCCGTCCCGTGGTCCGTCCCGTGAAAGGTGAGAGGAAAGACAGAGTTGATATAGGTGTACATAGCTTTGTAGGTTTATAATTTTTTATGTTATCCATACTCGCATGCGAAACTTTACTCCTCATGTTTTCATCATTGATGTAAAAACCCACAGGCGCCAATTACTAGCATTACTTATTCACTGTTAATAAAACAACTATACTCGACCAAATTACTATTATTGGTAATTTGTTGATCTTAGTAATCTGTTGATCTATATCTCAAAGTCAAAGCTCAAAAGATATCAAAAAGAGCAATGATCACTAGATCATATCTTGCACCCAAAAAAAGAACATTTCCAGGGCTATCAGAAGAGAATAGATCCTGAGTGCAATTTAATTTGAAGGAAGGCCCAACTTTCAAGGGGGTAGGATGGGGGCTGTCCTACGATATGCAATATCCCCCGGCCCCATACTGAAATGCCAATTATAGCAACAAAGGTATATTAGGGACGGCCATTTAATATCGTGGGGTGGGGGCCGGGTGGAGGAATGATTTACCCTGAAATAAGCCTGCATGCAAATGTTTTTTTCGTCGTTTCCCTCTCGTTCTCTCTCTTTGTCTATAATTTGTGTCGTGCAAATTTTTGGGCTTTTCGGTTCGTGCAATTTTTTTACAAATTCTTCCACTCCCCCCCACCCCCAAACACACACACCCAAATCAAATGGTCCGTCCCTTACCTGCTTCATTTCATTTGTAACAGAATCGTTACTACATGCACCTAAACTCTAGAAAGTTACCAAATCACTTCAACTTGGGCTAACGTGTTGGGAGGGGGGGGGAGAAGGGGCCGGAAAGGGGGGAAAGGGTACTCCACGCACTCCACCACCTATTGAGGTCCAAAAGGGATGGAAGAATTATTTTGTTACAGTTTTTATTTGCACGCACGATCTTTGGGCTGCAATTTGTTTTATCGTTTTTATTTCTTTGTCATGCCGACTAGTTTATTTTTGTCTTTTCGGCTCGTGGTATAGTATTTTTTTTCCTTTTCGGCTCGTGGTATTGCCGTTTTCCAAAGTCTTCCCCTCCCTCCCCCCGTCCCACCTCCCTCCTTTCCCCTCCACACAAAAGTCAAATGGTCGGCCCCTTTATAGCTATGTTTTTTAAATATGATTTGTCCGTCATTCAGTTACCCTTACTCATCATAGCTCAACTAACACGACGAACGGATTGTTATCTTTAGGTTTTGTTGGATTTGAACAGATAGCGAGGATTAAAATGATTCGGGATTATAGATACAATATCAACAGTTGTAGTCGTTACGTAGAAAAATATTTCAACGAAAGAACGCAGCAAATAACAGTTTACATAGACAGATCTGGATATATGTATTTCGTGGCTTCTCTGGCAGTTTTAACTAGAGAAGATATTTGTTGGTTCTACGTTTTCTCGGGGCAGAAGATTAATTGATAGTCCTGCAATTATTTTTCCATCGACTTCAAAGCATTCCCGTGAATTAGAATTTTTTTCTAGTAGTTTCTTTAGCTGGGCTTGTTTTTTTCAAATTTTCAACACAAAAACAAGCCGGCCTAACGACTAATACATTTATACTGCATGTGTTCTAACATATTTCGTTACTCAACAATGCAATGCAGCTGTCCTCGAAAGAAATAATATTGAATTGTTATCAACATTGGCCGGTTTTCACCGTTTGTCACATGGTACTATATTCGGAAAACCGTGTTTGTACCATGCAAATTGGACATAACGATTAATAAATTACAACTGGGTGTGGAAAATACATTTGTTGTATTAGCTAACATTGAATTGATTAGTGATTACTCATAGTTTTTCTACCAGTAGAAAATCCCTCTAGACAGGAAAAACCATAAGAAAACACGACATAATACGGTCTCAATCTTGTGTTGATCAGCTTAAAACTTGTTTACTCTGTTTCATTTATATGAAGTTGAAACTGGTATGAAATAAGCACTTGTTTTCATGTCTGCTAACGTTGTTATTGAGTCTCGTGCAATATAATTAAGGCTATCAGGTTTGCTTTTATAACCCTCCAGGAATCTTCTAAATCTTTTATCAGATAAGATCTTCATTATCTCAATAAAAATATACCATGTCAAGCTAGACATGATATATCTCTTCACAAGCAATAAATCAGTAGAACGTCTCCATATGTTGCGTGTTAGTAAATAAATTAAATTAGAATACATTTTTAAAAGCGTAATACATTTTACTTTGCATGACTGAATAATAGTTGTATTAAACTTTACTGAAATATCGATCTCGTCGCAATCAAAGTGACCAGTTCTAAAGCTGTGCTATATAAACCTTATTTTCAATAAAAGTTGTATTGTGATTATTATAGCATGTACTTCGTGATTCTCCTTTCTTATGTTTTGCTGATACATAGACCAAATCTTGTTACTTACTCAGTTAGATACCATTGCTAATTAGGTGAAATAAAAGCAGTTTGCAGTACACATGCAAGGCGTTGTATGTTGTTCAGTAATAGACAGTGAACAAAAATTGTTGATTGCATGGGTCGGTACTGAAAAAGCCATCTCAGCGGTTGTGTTTAACAAACGTTTTGGGCCACTTTTCTCTGTTTTCAGCGACAGTTATAAGAAACAGTTATAGTTATGTACGTAAGCATAACTATATACTATACAATAATCGTTTAAGAAAGTGAATCAATCAAGGAATGCAATACAT
>JANVCK010257291.1:0-15823 GCA_026546655.1 Epizoanthus illoricatus | reverse complement strand
CCCGCCCCCCCCCCCACACACACCACACCCCAAAACCGGGGGCCCACATAACAGGACTTCTTGACATAACAAAATCCTCCGACCCCCCCCCCCCCAGGCGATAAATAATGACCGGTCCCTTATGAAACAAAAAGTGTACCGTAACTTCTCCTAGCCTACGCTCAGGTGCAAAACAAGCGACGTAAACCGTCGAAACTCGGGCCGCAAGCGGGTTTGTGTCGCACGAATGTAGGACGATTATGCCACAGACATAGGAAGTTCTATTTATTTTATATATAATATAAATATTTATTATTTCTGATAACAACCTAGAAAGTAGCCTGCAAAACAGCAGCACAGTAAACACAAAGGTATGACCAGACCCTTACTCCCCCAGGTTCCCTCTTTCTGTTTCAGTTGTACTCGGCCCAAACAATTTATTTTGACGTGGTTGGGTTACTGACTTGTTCAATTGACCCAAACAGAGGACCATCCGAACAAGATGCGACATTGAGATATATAATTTCCCTTGATTCCGACAACCAATCGAGAATGGCACTAAAATCCGATATTGTGCCTGAGAATGTTCAATGAAGTACAATCAGTGTACGTTATAAATTTGTTCCATCTTCACTAAGTGGTAATGTGGTTTGAGCTCAAGGTCCAATGTACAGGAATATATCTTCTTCAGTAAGGTAGTTGCTGTCATCCTCTTTGTTTCTTTTCTTTTATTGTTTCTCTTTGTTTTGTAGGATGACAACAACTACCTTGAACTGAAGACGATATATTCCTGTACATTGGAACTTGAGCTCAAAGCACATTACCACTTAGTGAAGATGGAACAAACTAACGCACACTTTTTTCTATTCGTAGCAGATAATTGGTAGAATATTTGCTTTTGTACCGATGTCTCTGATTGAGTCAAGGTCACTAAAGTGTTGTTGTTGTCGTATCCATTGCATACAAACTACAACTGGAACTCCTCAGCACTAATTCGTTACTGCAGCTGTAACTCTGTTCTGCAGTATTGTTTCCACACAGTAACGTGTAGTAGAAAAGAAATATTTATTTTCTTTAATTTTTATTTCTTTAATTTTTTTCTCCGATCCTTTACACCTCGTACGATTTTGTCGGCTTTGATCGTAATATTAAGACTATTAGAGGGAGCATGATAAACATTTTTTCTCTTAAATAAACTTTGGCATCGTCTTGGTCCGAAATCGCGGTTTAAAATCGATAATTCTGTGTACAGAGCCAACGGCCCAGCAATATATTTTGCCTACTTTTTACTTTGAATTTTCCGCGCGCCGCCATCTTGAAATGTGATGCCGTTGTAGCTACTACCAGGCCCCTAAAGTGGCACACCCTCCCCTCCCTCACACAATATAATATCAAATGACCTGTTCCTTAGGCATGCGCGCCTATAGAACAAATACATTTAATGAATGTCAGAAATGTGACGCCACTGAAGTTCTCCCATAAAAAATGCTTGATTAATGACACGATGATATTCCATAACAATGACACAGAGAACCTAAATGTTGTTTTCGTCCTTTTAAACAAATTTTGCTACCTGCCTGCTGTTGTCTCTTTTCCTTCGGTAACCTATCAGAAACAGTGAAAACGAGGCCGAGTTAATGCGAGTGCCGTTGAACCTCGTCCCCAGGGTCTTTTCGGTATTCAATAATGGCCGTCATTGAATACCGAGAAGACCCTGGGAACGAGGTTGAGCGCCGTTCGTTATCAATCGCGTGCCAGGCGTTACTGACACTGAAACCGCTGGGAATCTGGGAACAAATTGAACTCTCCTGTTTCAAATCCACCTCATTGGCTAGCGTATAATTAAGTTAAATTTTAAATTATTTTAATTGGAATTTAATCAATGGTCCAAATTGAAGAAATTAATTGAAGGACGAGACTTTAAATTTCCCGCGGTTTCAAAGTCACAAAAGTAACGCCTGACTTGTGTGACGAGTCATCTCGATCGATAACGAACGGCGCTCGCATTAAGTCGGCCTCATTTTCATTGTTTCAGATAGATTACTTAAGGAAAAGAGACAACAACAGGCAGGTAGCAACATTAGCAGCAAAATGTGTTGAAATAAGACGAAAACAACATGTGGGCTCCCTGCAATGACGATCGTCCGTATCTTTTGTATGTTATCGACCAGTACACGCGCGCTTCTCTTTGAGACCGGGAACCACCCGGAAAACCCTGACGTATCGTGGGTCAATAACCAAGTATATTGGACAGGTATTCGACCCTTTGTAAAATTGGCTTGTTGCACCCTATGTCCAACTTGAGAATCGGCGTTATATTGTATAAACTAAGATAGGCGTCTTATTTCGTGTCTGAAGCTAGCACATTCTTTCATCCATACGGGCAGCCTTCTATATGAAGTTATCATCCAGTTGACGTGTTTGTTTTCTACATAACTGTAAACAAAACCTTATCATATACTCTTCCACATACAGCAAACTTTAATCTTTGGATTTATCCAAGAGATCCTTGGAAGCGTGAGGTGGCAAGTCATCTTCGTCCTCATCATCTTCATCAAGTTGTTCCTGGGAGGCTGGTACCGATTTTCTCCTCTGCCCGCGCGGGCCTGCACCAGAACTGAGATGCGGCTCTTCGCCTTTGAGAGCATCCACAGTGCTCAGTCCACTGGCCGAGTTAAAACAAAAACTGAATATAATGCATAACAGAATAGTGATTAAGTGAAGGAAGGCTATCCCCAGGCCTACTCCTCCGATGATCTTCTGTCTGTCGTTATAAAAGTAGTTAAGACCGATGCATCCCTGAATGTTGATGACGTCAATTGGGTTTTTAATGTCCATATCGAAGCCACAATTTGGGCTTGGAACCTTACAACACGACATTGGTACCCTGTTGCTCACACCCTGCAAAAAACGTAACAACCTTGTTAGCCCTGTTAAGCTTATCCACACCATTTCAGCTTTGCAAGCGCTACGGAACATAACGCCACGGTTTGGCGAAAACCTCACAACGCATGCGCACAGCCATTGGATCCACATCACGGGCAAACCTTCGTGTCCTTGTACTAGAGGGTGAACATGATTTTGGTTTTATACTCACAAATTACATATTCACAGAGCACATGAGCACGTTCAAGATTATGGCGCTGACTCTTGTAAACAGTAAGCCTTGTAACGGACGTAAATTGTTTCTTATCCAGTAGCACAAGCCCAATATTGTAAAAAAATGTTTACAAAAATTGGAAAACTTCAGAACGGAGGAGGCCCTGGAGACGAAAATGTGTGACTGCGCCTGATCCATAATCCCTATCCCCAGTCCCCACATAAATCTTACCTGCTTCGCGTCCCAAGGAGATGTGAACCAATCACGAAAATCCATGACGCCACAGCAGGCAAAATTCCGTTGAATGGTATCCAAGGCTTCCGTCATCTTAAGGTCAGCACCATACTGATTAAGCAACATTTGTCCTGCACCAAATTTCTTTGTATTTAAAGCCGACTCACTCCTTAGAGTAAAATACACAAGCCCCATAATAAGCTCCGTTAAAAAAAGGATCACATAAAGAAATGCTACTACCGTAAGAAGTCTGTTGTTCTCCTTTGCCACTGCATAAAAATACACTCCAGATATAATGAAGAGGAGGAAGAGAAAGCCAACACGCATGCCAGATTTCTCGTTGAAGGCATCCGCTTTCACTGTGAAGTAATCACCAAATGGAGTCGGCAGGGTAATTCCAAATATAATCAGTGCCAACCCAGAGAGAACAAATAAAATATTGAAGCCGTACAGCGACCTTTTGATGATCGTTCTTTCATCCGTCATTGAGATGACAACTTGATTTGAGCCCTTGCTGTAGAAAAATAAAACATCAAGGTGAGGAAGATAAGTATTTAGGTGGACGGTGCAACATGAAGCTGTATCTGTATCTGTATCTAGACTACTGCTGCTAGTTGATATAAGAGAGGGTTGTAACTTGGCATTTTGGCATTTTTGAAAATGATATTTGAAGATAAACGCATATTAAGTGTGTAAGATGAATACACTGAATACTCATTAGATAGATTCGACAATTTATTGAACACCAAGCAACATTGTTAGATCCAACCTTTCATCCAACATTATGCAACATTGTCGCATTCAATACTTCATCCACAATATCTGCAACATTTCATTCAACATCATGCAACATTTCATTCAACATCATGCAACATTTCATAAACTTCGTGCAACATTTCATTCGACATCGTGCAACATTTCATCCAACATCATGCAAAATTGTCGGACTCAACATTTGTATATAGATGGATTAAACATTTCATTCAACATCATGCAACATTGTTGGATTCAACATCTCGTTCAACATCGTGCTTACTTGAATAATAGTAAGTTTGAATAACGACACATACGGAATTGAATTGAACAGGTATTTTGGACCATAAATTGAACCAAAATTTGCAACTAAACTTAATTAAAGGCAAAGACTGCATCTAATGAATATAATTATAATTGTAAATATTAAAATGATTGAATATAACAATAGCGAATATTGCTTCGAACAGGCTGCATACAAAAATCATCTCCTTTGGAATGTAAACAGTCCTTGGAATAACTATACTTTTGTAACACGAGCTTCACTTGCAATCCGAAACATGCAAAACGAAATCTCGTTTGCTGCTGACCAAATGATACAATAAAATAGCATTTATTTAAATACGGTAAACCTGTCCCTAGAAATGTACAAATCGAGCCAGTAAAGCGAGTCATATATAAACGGACTGTAGCTGTCGAAACGTATTAACATGTACAGCCGCTAATTACATATAATTGTTCAAATGATTCCTAAATTTGTGGTACACGATTTACTGTTCTTATCGGCTGGCTGCTTCATATATCAAGTTATAGTTACGAATAGTTAGAAGTAAAACGAACAAAATCAACAATTGACGTCATTATTGCAATATGAAGCGATTTTGCCTTTTGTACCAACTTTCAAACACTTAGTTCTTTCATGATCTTGTTCATATTAAGCTGAGATTGTATCCGTTGGGAAGACGCAAAGACGATAAACAGTCGACAGAGCATGGGCCAAACGATAATCAACACGAATGGTCAATGCAATATATAGAAATATGGTACCTCAAAGTCCATATATAGTGAGTGTAATATCAGAAAATAACTACTCGACGGGAAACAACATACCTTCACTCCGGGTTAATGCTGCGTAGATTAGCGTAGTTCAAATTTATTCTTGTTTCTAGACTTCTATGCGTTACAGAGAGACGCATATCTACTAATCGTGGCTTCTGTGAGAGGTCAGTAAGTCTAGATTCTACTAGAGAAAGAAATTGCGAGAACTTCTTACATGGCTCTGGTTCGCTGCCGACTAAGTCGCAGTGATTAATATTTCATAGTTTTGGTAGTATTTTTCATTCGTCAGACCCAAACAAGTTTTCATGTCTATTATACTTGATTTCTTGATCAACTTATTTCATGAAGATTCAATGGAGATCACTAATCTTCCTGTTTGGTATTACAAATAAACTTAAGAGCAGTAAACTTGAAAAGATGTGAACGTTTAAAGAGAAAGAATGACTGCAGAAACTGTTGAAAATCGATATTTTGATATGCCAATTTTCTTAACAGTTTTTATGTGGTGTGAACATTTCGTAAGACTAACTGCTGACGAGAAATGTTTGATTCATTTTAATACGGAAAGATCACATAATTTCGTTGCCAACTCCGTTAAGAAACAACCAGACAAAAATATCTCTCCAACCTCTTGGTGTCCAACCGTTGCGCGCGGGGGGTAGACAATTCTAGAAGGCAGTTTCGAGAGTAACGTACGAGTCGAGCAGGTGCTTCGGGTGCGATCACAGGTACCAGTCATGTGTTGAACACTGTGCCCTGTAAACAGACTTTCAAGGCGGAGCGTTTGTGGCTAGAGGTCTGGGGTCAGTAATCAGGAGACGGGAAATGACCAATCGCGAACCCAGACCCCACGTTCTTATCTGGCCTACGGCAGGAACGAAGGGCTCGGGGAAACTCTCTGGCGGAAGCGTAGCCAAAATCTGGCTAACTTGGCTTTACAGCGGCAGGGCTCGTCTCTTTTGCGCATGCGTGACAGCGAAGAGTTTCCCAGAGCTCTTCTCGCCGTCAGGTCAGGCATGCGCAATAGAGAGAAGAGCTCCGGGGTCGAGATTGGGAGATGACAACAAGCGATGTCACCGAGATATGTCTGCGCATGTGCGTAGCGCCACTATTGTTCACGAACTGGAAATCATACATCTCTTATGCAAGAATCAAAAACTGATCAGTTTCAGAAAATTGCAGTTTCTCAACTGTTTGCAGAAGCCGTAAACCTGTCAAACCAAAGTTTGTGAAGCCTTTCAACTTGTCAACTCAATTAACTAGATATCAACCAGCAGCTAATGCGTTCTCATTAGTAGGAAAACCGCCAGGGCGAAAAGCTTTTAGGCAAATAAGTCTAGGATGTTCAGCGGTTGTTAGTTGTTAGGATGGGCCATTTCCAGTCCGGCTGGCTACTATACTATATTGTATTATATAGGATAACTAAATAAATCTCGGTAACCAAAAGCAGCACTGATCCAGACGACAAAATGAAACCAAACATAGTTCACACCCCAGGCAAATTGAACTCCTGTAGTTCTGTGACGAGAGTTCGACATTTTCACTCACAAACAAATTACAAGATGTCAAGTGTCCACGTGTTATAGTGTCGGGGATGAAGAATATTCAAGGTTATTTTTGTCAAGGAATAAGTATATCGGTGAAGTTAGCCAAAGGAATATGAATATCGAGACTAGAACAAGAGAATATCGGAGTTGGATACTATGAATATTCCACCGAATAAACCAAGGGATAAGAATTTCCGGCGTGTGGAATATCGATATAAAAAAATTGCAAAAGGAATTTTAGGGTCAGCAATGTTCCTCTTCAGCCCCCGAATAGTGACACCGCCGTGATCTGGCACGGAAACCGTTAAGGCCATATGCCAACAAAGGACGCGTGTCATTTCTGGTCACCGAAATATCCAACCTTAGATTTAGTACGTGTTTCAAGAAATACCAAAAATAAAAGAATATTGTAACCGTATTATTACCTGATTATGAATGTGAATCTTAGACTTGTATACAGACCACGTGATTGTGGGCTAAGAATATATATCTTGGTATGCATGTATCTGCAATGCATTTATTTAGCTGGGCTCAGTATCCCTACGGAGATATAGTTCTGGTTATTTATTGATTACACTGCAAGGAACAGTGTCATCAGTATAACCGCATACAAATCAGTGGCACCTGCATGAACAGCTGCTGAATAACGATCAGGATGGGTGCTCTATGCAATCATAAAATTACATATACAAATAATTATATAGCCAGACAGTCAGACAGACAGACAGACAGAGATAGATAGATAGACACAGACAGACAGACAAATAGATTCAATAGATTAGACTAGATTATTAGATATTTGTACTTAGATATATAAACAACAGACGATTACGTACGTCAACAATTTTATTCTTGATTTTTACACACATTTTGCGGATAATACTGTTGTATTTCCAAATAGGATGATTTGCATTACAAAAATACATTTTTGATACAGTGAATCTGTACAAACAAAATACGGTGTTCCCAAGTAATTATAATCACACTTTTCAGTCTTCATTATGAAAACTGTTCTTAAATATTCCCATTTTAGCCCTTACTGCTGTTCCTGGCTGCCGCAGCACCGACGGCGAAAATTTACTTGTAAAAATTATGTTATTTTGCGGTCTTTGACCAAATTGCACAATATTGGTGCTATCTAGTATTTACACAATTGATAAAATAGTTAAAATTTCTCCTTTCTCTGGAACAGGTAATGTTTTACCATTTCAAAAAGAAATTACTCGAATAACTTCCACCCATTTGTCGCATTGTCCCTTTGAATCCTTGGAGGTCTTGTCAAAAATTAGCGAGCTATCGGCACTTCTCGACGAACAAAAAAATGTGACAATTTTAAAGTACTACGTGCTCAAACGAAAGCTCTTGAATACACCCTGTTTTTTATCCCATGTTTCAAATTTTGCAGCAAGAAATTGCAAACATTTGTAGTGAAAGAGTTAATTGGAAGCCAGGGACCAGGTTATTTATAAGGCCTTATAATGTTAGATTAAATTTCCGAACCACTCATTTATTGGTAAATGTCTTTATAAGTATTATTCAAACATGGATCACTCATCCACTTGACTAATCCATGATTTGCTGTCCAAGTCAACCTTTGGGAAAAAGAATCCAACAGTAGGATAAATTTTAATCCTGGATTAGCGCTAACCGGCTTTCAAGGAACCGGGCCCTGGTGTTTAAATATGGCTAAACATGGCTAATGGCGGTTACTTATGGCCAAATATGGCTAATTGTAGTTAATTACGACTAAGGATTATCCTCACTGCTGCCCTCGCTAATTTGCCTCATGAAGCCTGCTGGCATCAGTAAGAAATCAACCTCTGTCGGCAAGGGGATTCCCACTTCAAAGTGCAGTAGTAACGCCTCTAGCCAGTTCTCAGCTGTTTGAAAATCTGGTCTGCAACAAAGACGGACCAACAGAATATCATTACTTCATACTACAAACCGATACACACCGCAGCGCAAGCCTTGGGACTTGGCACCTCAAGGACGGATGACTACTCCTATTCTTAAGGTCTGAAGTGTGTCCTCAAATCCCATCAGCTTTCTGGAAGTTTAATCAAATGCATTCTTGCCATGTATCTCCAAAAAGGCGGCCTCACACGCTACGTTTTTGTCCTACGATCCTCTAGCGCACGCTATCGTACGACAAAAACGTAGGATATCGTAGCGTGTGAGAGCATCTACAACAAAATATCGTATGTTTTTGTCGTAGCGTTGGAAATCGCAGAGTTTTAAACATGTTTAAAAATTTTGAATTTTATCGTTGACTTTCGTACGGTATCGTAGAAAATCGTAGCGTGTGAGGGCAATCGCAGACTGAAATCGTTGAGAATTGCAAGGTTTTTTTAGTGCCTATAGTAACCCGGTACTGGTGCCCAAACGGCGAAACTGAAAACAAACGAAAATAATGAACAAACATAATGTATGAAAATCAAAGCAGGGCTGTGTGGGTTTGAATACCTGAAGACCTCGTTCACTTTCATTATTTCGCCGAGAGGGGGCCTGGCACTGCAACTCAACTACTTCACATTTCAAGATGGCGGCGCGCGGGAAATTCGAAGTAAGAAATAGTCAAACTAAGTTGCTTGGCGTTGGCTCTGTGAACAGAATTTTCGATTTTAAACCGCCAATCTGGAACAAAGCAATACCAAACTTTTATTTGAGAGCAAAAGTGTTTTCAGTCGAGGTTTCCTTCAAGTCAATTGCCCGTAGATAGAGTACACAGTCATGATATTCAACTATACTCTTACATCAGTAACAAAGTCGCATCCCATATGTATTGTGAGATATTCTACCTTTTATCCGAATCCAGGTCGCAGCACAGGAATGCCATTCTGTAGAAGTGTTCTGGACAATCGCTGCAGAATTTCTTCCGGAACAGCTCCTCGTCCAAGCCAAAAGTCTTGAGAATGGATAACAAAACTGGTATTACTGGCCAAGTGATCATGGCTGTGAATGGTGTCTCGATAGATGACTAACAGATCTATTTACAGGACCGTGGGGGTATGGGTGGGGGGTATGGGTATAGGGAACAAGTATGGTGAACACAGCAGTGAATAGGTTGTAGCTGATTTTATCTGCTTGCAAATTTCTTAGTTTAGTTTTTCCTCTCTCCCAATGGCCAAATTTTTGGTGAAACAATTTAATGTAAACAGAAGTCCAGAGAACAGCACCTGTATGTATATATCTGGTATGACTGTTCGTACGTAAAAAAGGAAGATAGAAATAACGAATGAAAGGAAGTCGAAGAAATATAGACAGACAGAGAGAGACAAACACACAGACATCGATTGATCGACTTATACACAGAAGAAACGGAAACTAGAAATAATGAAAAAACGAACGAAAGAAAGAGATAACGAAACAAACAAACAATTCGTCAAGGTGCTCTTTATAAGGTTAAAGAGGCAGAGCATAGCGAATTTCTTACTCTTGATCTCGGCAAATAGTCTGGATCAGCTTTGACGCGGCCAATGATCTGCAAGATAAAGAAACAGCCGCAACAATCAGACTTCAAAGACCATTCACGCGAAACAATAATCGAAACAACACACAGCTATTTCAACAATGGTTATCTCGGTCATCGTGCATAGTGCATTCTTACTTTCGTACATAGTACAGTCGTGCATTAATCATTTGTACGTAAATAAACCGAAAATAATTGTGATTCTGGTCCAAATGTGTTATCAGGGCATCCCATACTCGGCCAGAGGGGCCTGGCACTGCAACCATAACACGTCACATTTCAAGATGGCGGCGCGCAGGAATTTCAAATGGCCTCACAGAATCCCGATTTACACTCTCACCGGACAAAATTAACGCTTTTCCGCTATGCATATGGACTAATTTATGTTCAACGAACATTTTGGGCGCCACTTGTTAACACAGCCGAGGATCCCTTTAAGACAGGCTCATCCTTTCTTCGCATTAAACCAATAACTAAGGAAAGAAACACTATCAGCTGATAATGTAGTGTCCACATCGTGTATAAATAAAGTTATTATTAATTAATTATTATTATTATTATTATTGACGTAACGTCTGTCAAAACCGGCGTTGCACTGATTTCAACACGAAAATATAACAAACAAGAATCTGATTTTCCCAAAGAACTCACCTCGCACATGATAATACCAAAAGAGAAGACATCGACCTTCTCGTTGTAGTCCATACCTAACAAACGACAAAGGATATGATTAGAAAATCGGTCTTTGTTGTTACTGGCAGCTATTTGTAAATAGATTTGCTGGAATCAGTAGATGCAAATAACCGTACCTTTCATCATTTCTGGCGCCATCCAGTAGGGAGAGCCCACCACTGTATACCTGTAAATATGAAACAACAACCAGAAGCTGATTTGCGTACAACAACGACAACGACAACGACAACGACGACGACGACAACAACAACAACAATGCTAACAACATCGTTATCTGTGTAACCTGGAAGTTTAGATACTCGTTAAAACATGTACGTGCATGACAGTAATGACAACAACCACAATAAGAATAAGAATAACAACAACAACAACAACAACAACAACAACAACAACAACTTACTGTTTCCTAACACAGAGGGGAGGGAGTTTACAAGAGGAGGGATCGCCTTTTTGAGGGAGGCACTTATTTCAAATTTTGCATTCTAGAGAATAGAGGGGGTGCTTAATAAAGGAGTGGCGCTTAATCGAGGGAGGGTGCTCAATTGAGGAAATACTGTACAGGTGGCTCAAAATCACAAGAAATATCCAGCCCGACTATCACATTAACTCATACCTCTTTTTGGGTGGTGGGGGCCGTGATCCCGGAGATAAGGGTGGGGTGTGGCTTCCGGGTGAAGACGGCCGGCGACCAGGACTCGGTAGCGGAGAATTGGGGCTGTCATTCACCATCCTGGCCAGGCCAAAATCAGCTACAACTACAGTCATGTCCTGGAGTAATACGAGCACAGCTAAACTCAGTCATATCTTGATGTTACGATATACTTCAGTTGAAAGAATGTTAAACGGCTTGAGGATCGGTGGGCAGTACCAAACAATATCAAAATGTTTCGTTGTGCCACAGTGTTTATCCAAAATATATTTAACAAATTTACGATCGCTTTTCGTGGTATGTACTCTTAGGCTCGTTTCACACGGTCGCATTTCTGTCGTGTCGAATTCAATTCAAACAAAAGTTTTTCCGCTTGGTTGGTGCGGTACCTTTGATGTATTTGAATTCGACACGACAGAAGTGCGACCGTTTGGAACGGGACAAATAATCGTACTTCATACTTGAACAGAAGCGAAGGGCAAGCACAGGCACAACACAACACATAGGCTTCTTCCCCTAATGTCGGTATAAATTTTAACGAGGCTTTATGGACTTTTCATGGCATGTTTAAGTCATTTTTTTTGACAGACATCTGGAAAATAAAATTTAAGTACTTTTCATAAACTTGGGAGGGTTTTTATAAAATTCATGGACTTTTGAGTACTTAATTTTTAAAAATGAAAATTTAAGGACTTTCATGGATTTTGCGGACCGGTCCGACCTTGTATCGTGCTAATCTTGTGCTTGTCTTGTGCATGCACTGCTTGCGTTCGTGTTTGCTTCGAAGTGAGACAAGTACAAAAAAATGTTTGTATCGTTTGGGTTCTAGTGTAAAGGTCCTTGTGTTACGCTTTTATCGCTAGTGAGTCTGTGTGAAGCAGGCTTTGCATACCATCCTATTTGTTGTCGAACGGTCAAAATGGTGTGGATCCATTTGGCGCACTAGCCGGCTCTTACGAGAGATCCACTTATCTGCGAAAGGCATTTAAATGCATGCGTACAGTGGTGGTGCGTTTAGAGGGCTTTTCGATTATCCTTGAAAAACTCGTTCGTAACATGTTCGCTTCGCGTCTCACTTGAAAATCCTGGGGAAGATGAAAGCACGAACAAGGTGACGCGTTATGACGATATTTTAATAAAACTGTCCGTTCGTCCAGTGAGAAAGAATTTAGAAACAATCGTTGTTTGCTCGTTTCTACTGAACATGTTCGGTCGACAAATAAAAATACCATTTGCATCCCAATATGTTTCACCGTCCAATCAGATGGCATGCGCGTTCGCTGAGTGTTCGTAAAATGACCATGTAAACTCGATACACGTTCGGTTCGCATTCAGTTCCCAGTTTTCGTTTCAAGGACAAATGAAAAGAGCTGTATCGTGGTATGTACTCTTATTTACAGTGGTTTTCGTATGTTTATACGAAATGCCATTTTATAATGTTTTACCTCGTCCTTTCGCACGAGACAATTCTTGGAAGTTAGGTCTCTGTGCATTACTCCCATGGCGTGCAGATAAGCCTGCAAAGACAACAGATTATTGAAAAAGTTAGTAGAAATACAAGAATTACTGGGCTTCATATCCCAGGCCACCAATTAAATTGCCAATTTGCATTTTTATTTGACTTCCTGTCACTCAAACATTGGTTGCTATGGAACTAGCAAAGGGCCTACATAAACGTTTGACACAGTTTCCGATGTTGAAGACGTTTAGGAAACTATGTTCGTGCTGTTCGTGACATTTGTCTTGTCAGTCTTGAATACTCCTCCCCCCAACGGTCAGAGAAGAAACCTAACGCAGTTTCTGATATTACAACAATAATCTGACAAACTTTTGGTTTCTTTTATCTAAGGCCTGGAGCAGAGAGCGACCCGCTTAGGCCAAATAAAAAAAAATTCCCGGTTTCTCATCTGAAATTCTTGAAAAAGTAAATGTGGCACGAGTTTTTTTTAGATGCAGCCTGGCGATCGCACCGGATACAGTCGAGTCATTTCACTCACGGCGCGGAAGAAAATATATATTTTCCATACATTTTCTATATTGTAAGAAAATTTAAAAAAAGTAAATGCGACGGCTATTTTGAAATGCCGGCGCTGATGAGAAATCGGGATTTTTCTTATTTGGCCTTATTGCAAGGATGTATAAAAATAGAAAGAGCTGTTCACAGCCAAAGGAGAAAAACATACCATTCCAGATGCGATGTCTGTGGCAAACTTCACACGCTGCGACCAGGCGAGTTCTCTTGTCTATACAAAATAAAAATAGTATTTACTTTAAAAGGGACACCACAAGGCTGCGTTATAGACGAACGAAATCTCTGATTCGTGACACTGGATGCACAAGGAAGTGGAATTTCATACACAAGATGCCAGGTAGAAAACATTCATAATTACCTTATCTTTTAAAACTTTCCGCAATGTACCACCAGATATATATTCTAAAAAAATAAAAAAAAAGCTGGTGAAAAGTGGTTCTACTGTTATGATAAGAATGTCTTGACCCGGTCAGTGGTAATGAAGGTCCGTGGGATTTCAATACTGCTTACCAATTAATCCAGGCAACTACTATTCCACTTGTTATAAAATTACAATTCCCTCATGGTTCCCACTCATTTGGAACAAAAAAATTCCCTAACTTTCCCTGACTTTTCACTGAAATTAAATTCCGAAATACCTGTTAAACGTCAACTGAATACAATTTTTTTGGAAGAAAACATTGCCACAGCCAAAACAATTAATCATGCAAAGCCTGAACACAAAATTCCCTGACTTGACTTTAGCAAGAAAAATAGGATTTTCCAGACCAAAATCAAAATACCCTGACGATTCCCTGACCTTGAAAAAAATTCTTTTTCACTGACTTTTCCCTGACCGTGGGAACCCTGTCAAATGCGATTGATTCATTAACCACTCTATTATCCATAAATTTCACTACAAATTCATTAATTGAACACTATCCAACAAGAAATCCTGTTATCGGACACTTAAATGAAGCAATCACAACCAAAACCCAAACTGGGTTTTTATTCAGAAAGTGTCAGCCCTATGTACCTGCTATTAGGTTAAGAGTGTGACCTTTGTACACAACACCGATAAACTGTAGAACGTTGGGATGTTCCAAGCTCTTCAACAACGCAACCTAAAACAACAACAATAACAATAAATAAAAAGTTTGTATCACCAAATGGTTTGCTCTTAACAAACTACAGAGTAGCCATAGCATAAAATGCCGGTTATAAGCCCTGGGCTTCTACAAGTTTGTAAGGGTTTTGTAAGTGCAAAATGCTCGGGAACCATCCCAAAAGCAAGAAAAACAAGTGTAAAGTGCTTGGGGGAGGACATTGCACCCCTGAACGTAATCAGACTAGTGGGCTCATAACCGGGGGGGGAGGGAGATTATAACCTGTATTTTATGGTATATGTAAACCATTCAACTAGCCCAACATGGTTTGTATTGATTTACTTTTTATTTTAAGGAAAGACATACTAAAATGATTGCTGATGCTAATCCAGGATTTGTTTGTGTATTTTCCATTCTGAGTGAATATATCTCTTTCCCAGGTTTAACTAAACAGAGTAATGATTGCTGAGGTCCATAGCGTGTAGCAGCCACCACCTGCATAGTTAGAGAGAACAAGACTAACCTCTTTTAGAAAGCTGGTTTTGGCATCTTCATCATAGCTGAGAAGCTCCTTCAATACCATCACATCATTCGTCTTTCTGTCTGTCACCTGAAACACAATGTTAAATGACAAGATAATTTTGTCTTCAAATTTGAGGGCATTCAAGGACTGTGGAAACCTGGATTAGGCATTTTCAGTAAAATGCAATACATACATTATCTTTGACAAAGCTCCTGAAAATCAAATATTAGCAACACTGAGAAGAATTGACAAGGTTTCAAAAAGCCAATCCTCACATACAGTCAAACTGAAGGGACCAACAAAGTGTCCATGTTTAAGCCTACCACACACAAGAGGAAACAGCTGAGCTCCCTCGCGGGACATTTTGCTCAGGCAGTTCCTCTCGTGTGCGGCAAATTTTTGGCAAGGCAAAACAATAGCAAACAAGATATTTTCCTCACCAAAAATTTGACACACACGAGGGGAACTGGCTGGCAAACCGCTGGGAGTCACGTGACTAAGCCCTTGACGTTCGCGTTTGCGGTTCACGAGTCACGTTTTCATCGTGGGGAAGCCGGTTTTCAGGTAAGCCGATTACCTCAGCATTTTGCCGCTGGTATTTTGAATTATTCCACGTAAGCGAAGTGTATTTAACTTGAGTTACATTCGAACTTGTCACTGAGTACGGTTTTTAACGCCAAGAACCAAATTACGAGATGCT
>JANVCK010257181.1:0-15834 GCA_026546655.1 Epizoanthus illoricatus | reverse complement strand
GAAGCTCTTTCATAACGAATCACGGATATATTTCTTGTCCCATAACGGATCACGGGCTTGTTTTTGGGCTTGATAACGGATCACGAAAAACCCCTTTACCACCCTGAGAACTTTATGGGGGTGGATTCCTCCAAAAACACTGGATTTTCAGCCGCATGGTCCATAACTTTTGGATACATCTAGGTACATGTCCTTAATAAGGGCTGCGTTTTTCTTGTGTCTACCTATTTGTTCGTTTACAGTTTATACCTCCCGCGATGGCTCCCGGCCAAAGTGCAGATTCACCGCCGATGTACAACAAGACCGGACCGTCTGGCTTCATCCAATATTTCTGTTCAACCCAATACCTCTGCTTGTATTCCCTTTGGTCTGAAGCATCGAAGTGGTCCAAAGGTTGTGAAAGAACTCCTTCTTTCGGAGGAAAAGCGCCAGCAAGTGACGACAAGTAGCGCTCTTGTTGTCGTCGCTCGACCAGTTGCTTGATTCTCCAGAAAGTCGTCCCTTGAAGACACTCCATCATTGAACAGGAGATAAACATCACTGCCAAGTACACTGCCGATCGTAGAATCATCTCGTACAATTGGTTATTCCTAAGCAAACACTTTGTCTAATTTATATGATATCTCCTTCTGAAAGAGTTTCCAGTTCAGCTTTCACTTCTAAAGTTTCTTCCAAACTTGAAACTGACCAGTCGCTAATCACGTGCTTCTCTCCCAAAGTGTTGGCGCGCACGCGGATGGCCCTGGGGGCAAGCTTTTCCCTTGACGATCTTCAAAGGGGGGTGGGTGGGTGATTCCAGCCCCAGGTCTATGCCGTACTGGGTCTGTCCTTTCATTTTGATAAAAAAAAGCCAACATTTTTGATTAAGGGCAAAATGTGTCTGTTGAAAAAGTCAACTTTTCTGGATATACGTATTCGTAAGAAAAGAAAACGTTTGATTTATATTTCGATTAAATTATTATTTCTATCTATTTTTAGAATTTGTTTGCAAACTTTGCATGCGCAGAAAAAGCCGCAACTTTTGAGGATATATCTAGACTCAAGACTTTCGTCCAAATAGTCAAGAATTGAGCTCATACATCGGATCGTAAAATTAGAGATACTGAGTTATCCGAATTATATCCCGCCGGCGCCCTGGCCTTACCTTGCCGACACGACTTCGATTTCAGCGCCAACTGATATGCAATACCGCAAGAGCTCAGCTGTAGAAAAGGAAATTGGAACTTTGGTGATTTCCTTTCTTGAATTTTTCATGCATCCCGATCAGTTTTGGAGGGGGGGGGGGGTAGTTGTTCGTTTCATATTGTTCCGGCTCATCCGTTTCCTGGAGAAACACTGTTTACAAGTTCTCTTCGTCATATGTAACCCGCAAACAAAAGGCATTGTGGTAAATCAATTACATGGTCCACTGGTTATGTGGACCAGTTAGTAGAACTGATCATGCCTGTATTGATCCTATCGTTATATATTTATTTAGTATATTTATACATACACATATATAGTTCTATTGCATGCATGGCTCATGCCTTTTTTACGTAACTATACATTTTTACACCAAACGGTTCTTGTACGTAAGAACAATGTTCAATAAAGTTTGGTAATGCGAAAATTGCTACGAGATGAAAATAATTCATCTTCTTGTAACAATTTCTTTGTTTTATTGTTGTCGAAAAAGTGACAGCATAAAAATGGTCATAATTTATAGATAGACGATTTTCTCAAACAAGACTGGGGAGAAAAGTTTGTAGCTCTCTCTAGTTCAAAAATTCGTACTGACGTCAGCAGGGGCGGATCAAGAAATTTCAGAAAGAGAGGGTCCGGAACCGAAAATTTTGGAAAAAAAGAGGGGGGGGCGGAAAGGGATGTCTGGGGCTCTTCTGCTGCGTTTTTCTTACAAAACCTTTCCAAAGATGCTGACGAAAGGGGGGAGCGCGGTCCCTTCGGGCCCCTCCCCTAAATCCGCCACTGGTCAATATACACGCAGTGTGACGGCAACTGAATGTTAGATCAGTTCAACTGGAACCTCCTACAACAGTAGGGACTCATAAACGATCTCACCTACAAGATTCACCATGGCTTTGTAAATATTGGATTCTCCGTGAAGAAGTGCAGCCCTACTGCAGATCTGGTCGAATCAACAACGAACTGAGCTACAGACGAATCGGTGCATCCCTGGGGTACGTCCATAACTCATAAGAACCATTCCACTTTGGAACCCACTGCCTGATTATATAGTGCATGCCTCTAACTTTTATCTGTAATTCTCCCTCCTTTCCTCCCTCCCTCCCTCCCTCCCTCTCTCCTTCCTTCCTTCCTTCCTTCCTTACTAGCTAGCTAGCTGCCTTTCTTCCTTCTGTTTGTTTTTGTTTGTTTCTGTCTGTCTGTTTCCCTCCCTCCTTTCCTCCTTCCTTCCTTCTTTCCCTCCTTCCTTCCTTCCTTCCTTTCTTCCTTCCTTCCTTCCTTCCTTCCTGCCTTCCTTCCTTCCTTCCTTCCTTCTTTCCTTCTTTCCTTCCTTCGTTTTCCTCCGTGGTGTTTCCTCCCACTCCCTCTGTGCCACTTCCCAGACTAAGCCAGTTTTAAATAATGTGTCACAACCAATCGGTGGCACAGCCTATGATGACAAGTCACACATTTTTGCCATTCACTGGTAAATATATTCAACAACTACAATGTATAAACGGCTCTTGCATGTGAAATACTAATTGATTATTGCTGCTTTAACATCTTGCAAAATGATAAAACTAAGTCAGCTGATATGTAGTCAAAAGATGAAGCATACTAGTTGTGTAAGCAGAGAAGATTCCGTGTGAGAGTCGATTGATCAAATCAATTGAAATAACAATGAAAATGTAATGCAATGCGAGGTGTTAGTGCAGGTTAGTGATTAGCTAAATCTCACTCGATACATTTGCCAAACGATCTTTGACATGCAATGACAACGCAAGACTATTCGACACTCCTACGGAACCCGCTCCAAACATGTGAATTCACCTCTACTTGTTGACGGTACTTCCTTGCCGAAATTGTCATCAATATCATCATCACTCAAGACAGTAACGTCCGCATTAGAAGCATGACTCAACCTGGACTCTTCCAGAACCTACAGGTACAGAGACTGTATGAAAAGGCTAAACCTACCAGGGATAAGAAAGGCAACTACAGGGTATGGAACTGTCTACTTTATTCCTGGGCCACCATGCAAGCACCACCTAAAATAATCCCAATTTATACTAGAGTTGACGAATTATCCTTTAGACGGATACTTCGTCTCGATATATATGTGAAGAAGAATTTTGACGGACAATTTGTATACATTTTGAAATACATCCCAAGAAATCTTGCGACCAAATAGAAACCAGTCCTCTTTAATTTTAAGTCGAGGTCAAATTCGTCCTCTGGTCCCTCTAGATATAGATGTAGCGACGTGTTATCCATCTCAGATCAATTATCCGTCTCCTAGCATGTCTTCAAGACGTGCCGACAGATGAATCAAACGAAGACGAAGTTGGGTCCATAATTCGTCTGAACACCGAATTTACATCCAGACGAATTATTCGTCTGAGACAGATAATCTGTCTCTAGTATAAATTGGGCTACTGTCGAGAGGGAGTAAGACTGGATTCTGTTGCTTCTCGCATTTTTTTCTAATCTTCTTTCTTGTTTTTCATGTTATTGAGAACAATGGCAAACAAACAATGTTTGGTGTTGCACATAATAAATGATACAGACAAATATTTTATACCTCAACAGTCTTATTCTTGTGCTTTGACTGCTCCGTGGTCTATTTGGAGCGATTGTATGGTGATTTTCATGTCGGGGTCACTCAAAATCGATACTGAGGGAAGAAGCTCTATTTGTATTATTTACAACAACAAAATCCAAGTTTATTCCTCTAGAAAATCATATTTGCCTCAAAGGCTCTAACCAACAACTCACATGACGATCTCGAAGACAACCTCCCAGAATGGGCTGTCTGTGCTAGCTGTGACACAGTGTGTGTATTGATCAATCTCTCCTCGGCGTGGAGATAAGTGAAATTCAAACGCAGCCTACTCTACAACCTACACTGGATAATCCATCACAAGACGGGGTTCCTGCTCATTTAGAAGAAAAGAAATTCAGCGACTATTCCCTAAATTTTCATTGGCCTTATATTATTTTTCTCTGTTCTGTACACGAAATAAATTTTGGTTATCCAAACTTCTGATTCGTTTAGAGATGGTTCAGCTTCAATTTCATGTGAAGCCTGAACTTACAATTCCATAATCTTTCACTAACTAGAGCAAAACAGGATTTGCTGACCAAACTCAAAATTCCCTGATTTCTTCAAACATTTTCTCTGCAACATTTTCCAGGAGTATGCTAGGAGTACACGAAAAATACCGTTTTTTCTAGGGGTTTTCCAGGGACTTAGAAGAAAATTACGAAAACTGCAGGAGTTTTCCACGAACTGCAGGAGTAGTGCACACCCTGTTATTATTTGGCAGTTCACTCACCTTCCTGACTTCCTCTGCATCCTCCTCATCGTTGGCCTGCTCCCTCTGCCTCCTCAGTGACACGTGCTTTTCAATCTCGTCGTCAATGTTCTCGTCCCTGGCATTCCTTTGTTTCAAATATTTCTGTGCTGTATCAAGTTGCCACATCACCAAAGAAGAAATTGCATCCTTTTCATCTTTGTCAACAAATTCTTGAACAGCCTGACTCATTCTATAGCTGGAGAGAATCTGCAACTGAATCGCCTATGAACAAATGAAAAACCAGAATTTGCTGAACTTAAATTCCATGAGGGGTAAGTGTTTATTTAAGGTGGATATTTCTAATTCATTGTACATTTCCTAAAAAGAAATTGGTGTCTCTTGCATGCTTGCACTTCATGTGATGTATACGGAAAATGTCGAAGGGGGATAGATGTCCGAGGGGCTTCCGCAGAACTATTGTATTATCCAATTGCACTTTCCCCGAGTTAAATTGTAATGAAAGGAGGGTACGGCCCCCTCGCCCTCTCTTAAATCTACCTCTGTCATATTTTAATCAAGAGCCAAAGAGAAATGTTGTTCACCAATTGAAACATGTAGTAAACAGTGTGGCCTTCTGTTATGGAAATGTATTGTGTACTTCACGTTTTGTTTCATTATTGGCCCAATTTATACTGGACACGGACGATTCATGTGGATATAAATTTGGTCCTTTATACACTTTGTGGGTCGTAATTTGTCTGCGCTTGATTGATCTGGCAACTCATCTCGAAAACGCGTTACGTGATGGGACAATTCGTCTTTACGTTTATGGTTAAAGCGGTGAAGATGACGGGCTTTGCTTTGGGAATTCGACTTAAAATGGTGCCTTTTAACGTGTTTTAACGTGACTACCAAACTGATATAGTAAACACTTTTATGTCTATCCTAAATTCAGCAAAGAAATTATATATTATTTCTATTAACGCCTGGGTATTTATGTCACATCACGTAAAGCTGCTGCTTTCGTTCGCAAATCTTAGCTGTAATGAATGCTTTGTATTTATTGTGAAGCAGAAGCCAAAACGAAACAATATTAACAGAATATTGCAAAATTGCAAATGACATATAAATGTTTACTTTCTATTTAAGAAATCGTTCAAATCGTAAGTTGTTTCCATTCAAGTTTAATATCTTTCTATCTCGCAAATAGTCGGTCCATGACAATGTAATAGATGGACAAATGGACCATGGACCGGCTTCTTTCTACATCCATGGACTGTAGTAATTTCAGTCGGAACACAAATGAACACGAGATTCGTATCAAAATCCTTGTTACAATCCATGATAATCACCTTCTTGAACAGGCCATCTGCACACTTTGTGTAAAGCAAAGCACAGATCGAGTTATTTTCAAATTTCTCATATTAATCTGGTTATTTTAGGACATAACTTGGTTTTGCTGAATGTATACTGAGCAATTGTCTTAGCATACTGTGAAACAGCTGTTATACCGGTAAATTGCAAAGTGCGACAGTATAAGGATAATAGACTCTTAAGTTAAAATTTTCTACAAGTACGATTTCCATTCCATCATTAATAGTATCGTAGAACTTACAGTGTAAGCAAGATTAATTAACAAGGAATACACACAGAAATGTTTCGAGTGACCACTATTCTCTTGCATAACCAGAAAAAACGTGATTCACTACTTACATTTTCTTTTGACTCAAGATATTCTTTTATTAAATCATCCATTTTGATGGTGTCGAGTGCTTCTGGTTGCATATGGTTAATCATGGATTCAACATCCAGGTTCCTTTCTAGGGTGGAACAAAACTTAGCACCAAGAGTAATAAACGTTTCTTATTTCATCAGTTCATGACTGGATTATATAAAGCCAGCAATACAATAATTAAACAGATCACAACTGCATGATTCAAGTAACAGTGGTTTCTGTGCAAATATCAGCCAAGTAATTTTGTAAAAAATAGAGAAATTCTAGCTTGTAGTCTTGTACTTTAATGTACGAAACATTCTGAATTAAGATGCTTTAAGACAAAAAGACAAAACTAATATATTGCAGTTGACTGGAGATCCTATTGGAAGTCATCTTCCCCTGTACCACTAGTAACACAAGATTAAAACCATAAAACCTCATTGGAAGAATCTTCTTTGGTAGCTTCATGATAAAATTCACAGGACAAATACACCTACTGCTGTGACCGTTTCAACCCCATTTGAAACCTCCTTGAAAGAATCTTCCTTGGTAGTTCCAGGATGAAACTCACAGGACAAATGCACCTGCCACTGTGACCTTTTCAAATCCATTTGAAATCTTCTTGGAAGAATCTTCCTTGATCGTTCCATGACGAAACTCATAGGACATATACACATGTTACTGTGACCTTTTCAACCCCGTTTGAAGCCTTCTTGGAAGAATCTTCCTTGATAGTTCCATAACGAAACTCACAGGACAAATACACCTGTCACTGCGACCTTTTCAACCACGTTAGAAGCCCCCCTGGAAGATATCTTCCTTTGCAGGTCCAGGATGAACTCATAGAACAATTACACCTCATACTGCGACCTATTCAACCCCGCTTGAAACCTCCTTGGAAGATATCTTCCTTGGTAGTTCCATGACGAAACTTACAGGACAAATACACCTGCCACTGCGACCTTTTCAACCCCATTTGAAACGCCATTAGAAGGTATCTCCCTTGGCAGCTATAGAATTAACTCATAGAACAAATATACATCACACTGCCACCTTTTCAACCCAGTTTGAAACCTCACTGGATGAGTTCCATGATGAAATGCACAGGACAAATACACCTGACATTGCAACCTTTTCAACACGGTTTGAAACAACAATGGAAGATATCCTTCTTGGCAGTTCCAGGATGAAACGCACAGAACAGATACACCTGTCATTGCGATCTTTTCAACCCATTTAAAACGTCAACGGAAGGTTTCTTCCTTGGCAACTCCTGGATGATACTCACACGACAAATAATACTGGACTATGTTAAAGCTATTAGCCACCTGGTTTTGCTGCATAGGTCTTCCGTCTGTGAAATAGAAGAATGTCTTTAGGGTTAGCCACTCTATCAACAAACTGTTGTCCAAAACGTTGAGTGTTGAATGACGAAAACCCACCACTGTAATCAATCTACAAAGTTCAAAGAGAAAACATACAACATTAATACCAAACGTATACCTGTACATATTACAATATTTGGTTCCTTTTCTGACATGTTTATTTGCGTGTGAACTTTCTGTTGAAACAAGATAATTGGCTATTCTGACCATCACTTCCAAGGTCAATGTTTTCTTAGTATTCTTTACCTTTCTTGAGACATCCAAAACCTTCAAAACTGAAGGACTTTCACAACACCTTCAAATTCATTCCAGGACTTTCAAAAGCAAGTTCACAATTCAAGGGCTTTTCAAAACTTTGATTTTTCAAGAACACTTACAACATATCTAATACTGTGCAGACAAAGATAATAAATCTCACAGACTAACATCAGAAAAAACTAACCCTGAGTCTAATGAGTGGTTTTGTTGGCTGTAGTCTGTTTCCTGTATGTTCATCTTCAGCTTTGTTGATTAACAGTTCCACCTATTACGCACAAAAAAAGTTATCCAATGCAATACATCAGTTATCTCCCTCTCACACAGTCTATACATGTACCTCCAAGTCATCTGGGCCCAATTCCTCAGAAGCACATTTGAATTCAGGACTAACATGTAACCTGCCATTCAATTCTATTTCCCAAAGACTGACTTAGACAGCAAATCATGGATTAGCCAATTATTTTCAAATATAAATGTATTAAATTATTGCACAATCATAAATTGAACTCTGAGTTAATAATCGTTCTTGTACGATAATTGTCCCCTTTACATAAAATTTAAAATACCTGCAGCCTGGGCACTTTATGGAGGAAATAGGTAACTGTCTACACAAGGATGTTTCTGTAGCTGCATGGTAAACACGTGATGTATGATTACTCTGTGGTCACAAACACCTCACCTGTTCAGTGATGTAGGGCATAACCTGATCTTCACTGTTGACACTCCGCATTTTATAGAGGAAATAGGTAACTATCTACGTAAGAACGGTTTTGTACTGGCATGGTAAACACATGATGTATGATACACTATGGTTACAAACATGTCACCTGTTCTGTAATGTAGGGCATAACCTGATCTTCGCTGTTGATACTGGGCATTTTATAGAGGAAATAGGTAACTATCTACGTAAGAACGGTTTTGCTGCTGCATGATAAACATGATGTATGATACACTATAGTCACAAACACCTTACCTGTTCTGTAATGTAGGACATAACCTGATCTTCACTGTTGACACCGTTAGGGTCCAGATTAGTGTCACTGAGAACAAGGTCTTTTATGTAAAATGGACGTACTGTCTGCAATCGAATTTTCTCCTTCATCCGAAAATGCTTCCCTCTTACTTCAAATACTGCCACATGCCTAAAGAATACAGAAATATTCAACGTTGTTTAGTTATTGGTTTACAGCAGCACTTGACATGCAATGCGGTTGTCATGGAAATGGTGAGGGGACAAGTCTACACGGAAGGCTGAAGCATCAAGATGTTCCCTAATAAATATCTGGAAAAATCAGAAAATTGCATAGCATTTAGCTCAAGTACTAGGATTTAATGGAACCCAAATCAATTGCAGAATTGCACACATTTTAGGTTTGTGTTTCATTTCAGCAACATATAGTTGTCTGGTTCAATTGAAGAGGTGGGTGCATAAACAGCCTAAGTGACCTTTTTTAGGTAAAACATTTTCAAAATTTTTACTCTTGTTTGCACCTACACTGTCTGCTTGGCCCATATGACCTGCTATTTTTTAAAATGGCTAAAACCGGCCGAAATCCAGCCTTCCATTCGTAATATTGCAAGATGTTGTGCCACGTACATTTACGAGGGTAAGGGGGAGGGACAGGAAGAATCCCCTTAATGAAAACATCTTTCTCAGGCTGACTATCGTATTTATATTTTATAATAATAGAATCCCATGTATTAAAGTTTATGTTTTATTTCTTGGCTGTCTGTCAACCCAAGGACTTACTTGTGTTTTGATTCTCCTTCACACAGGGACGTGGCAACTGTCGAGCCTGGTTGACTGATAAAGAACTGTTTGTCCTCCACATAGTTCAACGGATCCTTTGGGTCTATGATGCATTCATGTTCATGTCCCCAGATTACAAGGTCAAGAAAATCATCCAAGAATTTTGCTGGAATGTAGTTAGTCATTCCATGTTTACTCCTGGAACAATGTTGGATATGAACTCGTTAATTTGAAAGCAACACAAGGAATACGATGGAAGGAAATATGACAGTAGAAGAATACAAAAGAAACAAAACAACTGGTTGAGAGTGTACTGATTTTCATTTTGCAATATTTTTCCACCTAGCTTGTACTCAAGTTCATTATGGTAATCGTTATTCACCCTTTTGATTTGTCACTGGTGCAACACTAATTCATTGGCTTAAAACCAAATTATTTCACAGAAGATTTTACTCCCGTAAATTTGCAGTGTAGTGTTCAACCACATAGTGTTTGAGGTTGATGGAAACACATTGATGCTGGCAGGCTTGAGAATCGTCTCCAAGTCACATTATTGTCTCTTGTCACTCTGTGAGAGTCCTTAGAGGCCATAATGGTCTTGGGGACTGCACCAGTGCAAACTCTCCAACATTTTTGAAATGTAAGTTCTCGAAAATTGAATTTCAAAATAATAAATTTTGGCGTATTTGCCTGGAGAGTTTCTAGCAGGGTTCTAAATGTCCTGCATCTGGAAAGCTTCTCAGGGTGATTCTACAAAACTGATAAACTGCTTCTTTACTTTCTCACCGGTTCTGATGAAGGACAAGTAAATTGAACCAAGAATCAGCATCCTCCTTGGGGCGCAGCATCCTGACCTTCTTGCTCAAGAAAGTGCGATGGAGTCTCTCATCTCGAATGGACCCCAGGCCATAAAGAGCAAGCTTCGTGGAGCCTTTCTGCATCAGTAGCGGTGACACAGAAATGTCATCAATCGATGGTGCACGGCCAAAGTAGTTTACCAAACCAGACACACTGAGCAGGTCCAGGGCACACAGATTGCCCTCCTAAGATAGAAATGCGAATTTATACCATAAAATTCTAGTTGTATTATACTCTATTCAGTAAACGATTTTCAACTGTGTAAGTTCTCGTTCTCTGTCTCCTCCTTTCCACCTACTTCTGTGGCACAGACCAAACTAGTATAATTATAATGTTATTGCTGTTGCTATTGCTACTGCCACTGTATCGCTACTGCTTTTGCCCTACTGTTACTGCTATTGCTAATGCTATTGCTATTGGTACTACTATTATTTCTATTGAAGTTGATACTGCTATTTGCAATTTTTGTAATTGATATAATTGATATTGCTTTTACAACTGCTATTGTTATTACTAGTTATATTATTATTGTAATTACTCTTGTTATTGCTCTTGCTCTTGCTATTACTCTTGTTTATTTTTGTTGTTATGCATTCAGTTGAATCCACTTTCCATATACTACATGATTGTACTTCTGAGCTAATGCACAAGACAAGAATCTGTGGACAAACCCTAGCACTGTATCTGTATATATCAATGGTCATTCGAAATCTTGCCTTGGGCCCAGCTTGGTGGTATAGCTCAAGGGGAATGATATTAGCTAGAGAAACTTAATATTACTTTGAGACTAGTTTTGTCTGGAACACAACAACCTTACAAGCTGGGGTAGAGGATGCCTTGAACCAGATACTTACAGCTGTAGGTTTCTAAGAGATCCAAAAGAAAAATCTAAGTGTGATAAAATACATATGGCATTTCCATAGTTTTGGTGTCACTGAAGTATTGCCAAACATATTTCTAGTATGAAAAATAACTTACACCTGCTGGGTCATCATGATTACCATGAATAGAGAACACAGGAATTGCCACATTGTAGTTTGGGTCCTCATAGTTCACAACTGGAAACCTGCAAGACACTCAATTAGTTTGTCAAACAGTATCACCCCTCCATCTCCCATCAACAACATAAAGCCGGTCTCACACACTGCATTCCTGTTGCACAACATCGCACATCTTTCTACGACCCACTGTCCTACAAATTTCTATATTCATTCAATTAAAATAAAGAAAGTTGTGCGATGATGTGCAACAAAAACACAGCATGTGAGTCCAGCTTAAAACAGTATTTCTGGTGGCAGAAAGGAAAGTAAAATTAATTATGTACTTGCATATTCCTTAAGAGTATCAGTACAATCAGAGCTGATTTTCATTTATTTTTAAAACAGTATTATTTATGTTTTGCAAATGAAAGCGGGGAAGGCCAAGAGAGACATGGAGACATTCAGTAGAATAGAAAGGGCCTAATGGGATTTCACTCATGGACAGAGGTAACCACTGTTGCAAGGGCCAGATGATGATTGTTTATAAATATTGGTGATTAATAGACCTTTTGCAGTTAGCTTTTGTTGAGCCTCCTTCACAAGTAAATATGTTTACAAATGAAGAACAATAACTCATTTTTTCCCTTCAGACTTTTTCATGGCCTGCATGCTTCATGCTTGGTTCATAAAAAGAAGGAAAAACTCAGTCCGTATGGACCTCGCACACAGCTAATAAGAGGTATAACTACCTCGTAGAACCTTAGTGATAGTCCAGACTTTGATCTTACTTGTTGTTAGCAAAATTAACTGACTGATCACTGAGGAACTCCACTTGGCATGGTCGGTTGCCCATGCAGTATTTTCTGAACAGTACCATAGCGGCATGGAGGGTTTTACGAGATGGTTTATTCTCATGAAACAGATCACCACCCAAGAGAATAAAATCAACCTGAAAGGGAATGGAAAAGTTCGATTATTGTGGTTGTTTTCCAAATATTATATTATTAATAAACTTATTTTTAATATCTGAAAAATTTAAATACTTTAAAGGAAACCATTGATCTCAAATAAAACTTTAGTGTTGCTTTAGTTCAGATTGGCAGTTTAAAATCAATAGACAGTTCTGTTCACAGAACTAATGCCAAACAATTTAGTTTGACTATTTGTTGCTTGGAATTATCAGTGCATTGCCATATTGTGTTGCTCTGCCAGGCCCAAGTCTCTTGGCGAAATACAATGAAAGTAAATAAGAGGGGGTCTGGCACTGCAATGAAACTACATCACATTTCAAGATGGTGGGGTGCAGGAAATTCGAAGCAAGAAATATTCAAACTAAATTGCTTGGTGTTAGTACTGTGAACAGAATTATTGATTTTAAACTGGCAATCAGGGCTAAAGCAAAACTAAAATTCTGTTTATAAAATATGAATGTATGTATTAACAAACACATGACAAACTAGCAAATCACAGCTAGCTAGCTAGTGTTCAACTGACTCTTGATAGAATGAAGTATCCTCACAAATCCAGTGGTGTTTTAAACAGCATACTGTACATGTACAGTCACATATTTCATGAACATTTTTCTTCTAATCCAACAAAGTTGAAAGATGAAGTTCTTCATATATAAATAGCAATGAACAACAATTACAAGACAGTACACTTACGTTTTTTGACTTTGCTATCTCAAGAACTTCCTCAAATGACACAATAGAATCATTTCCTCGTACTTGGTCTTTTTCCATGTATCCAAGGTGAACATCTGTAGCTGTTCAACAAGTTAAAGTTTCATTTATCAGTATTAGCTGGTATAATTGTAATTTTACTTAGTTTAATTTATGTAATTAGAATTGAGATAACAAGAATATATGAGAATAAATTATAAGAATGTAACTTGCCAGAGTAATAAATATCTATAGGAAATTCAAGCAGGTATGGCTTGTGAACTTCTGTTCCCATTTGTCCTGATGAAACTACATGTAATTGTAGCCTCGTTAACAGGCAACTTCAAAGTTATACATGGCATTTCCAGCAAGAATATTATACCAAATGATGGCAAAAGATAGCAAAGACTGCCAGATATGCCTGGAAATTACTATCTGAGTTACTTGTGGCAAATGCTAATTATGTAATACGAAGGCTCCTTCTTATCTAATATTACACTAAGCTACAGCATTATACAATATTATATTAAGCTGAAAATAATTTACAGGTAGCAATTAAGACCCCACCCAACCCATGTTAGTGGACCCCTGGGCCTAGCCCCAGCCCCCAGCCCATCCCCAACCCCTTTCTCCTGTCTCTTCCAATTAAGCTAAAAAAGAAACATTCATTGTTGGATACATGTACAGAGAGGAAGTGTGGGTGAGCTAAACATTTTAACTCAAAGCTAGCTTGGGTTCCATGAAGGATTATAGCCTTACAGTCAAATGCAGGCCATTGTATGCCAGGAAGTTGCAAAGCATACAAACTTTGCAATTATCTCAGCAAGTCTGGAGCCAGTCTCCTACACAGCCAGAAATGCAGCCAAAGGAACTAGGCAAATCCAACATGTGTTTGTGCAATAATAGTTATTAATAAGTATTGATTGTATTGTACTGTATTGCACTGTTTTGCACTGCATTGCATTGCACTGAGTATTGCATTACATTGCATTGCATTGTATAAAACAAGTGAAACAAAGCCAAGAGTGGGAGAGAAATAGAAAGAACTGAAGGCCTGGTACAAATTATGCCAAACCCCATTCCACAGGTCTACCAACATGCCTGTCACAATCAAACTTCACAAAAACCTTTCAAAACTTCCACTAAACCCAACTGCGAAACTTCTCTTCTTTTGGGCTGTCTGTAATAAATTCCTAGTCCACATCAAAAGCTCTTGAGCTGGTATAAAGAAACTGAAATATCTTGAATCAAATTTTATTTATTCAGAGAAATTCTTTATTGTTATTCATTCCAATTTTTCATTTCAATCTTGCTGGTTGATCAGAGAGAGTGGACACCAGAATACAAAAGCTTTCAACTAATACAAGACATGCAAATCATGATCCATGCAGAACAACAAGTAGGCTTGTGATAAATATAAACATCTTTGGTCCATATTAAACTTGGGCTGTTTGAGTAGAGTCTCTTTTTGTTCCATGGAAGACTGCTAAAGTTGTTTCAGTTGTATAATTGTATAATTTCAAAATTTATTATTATTAGACAGTAATAAATTAAAATCACGGTTAGTGCTACTTGAAAATGTTTATAATCTGTTAACCAGAGCCAAGAAACACTTTCGCCCACAGCATTTTTGTTGCCAGAATTGGACGTTTAGTTATCATAGGTCAAAACATTAGCAGTTTCGAATTAGCCAATGAGGAGAGTGCACGCTCCAAGAGACTATTGTAACTGCCAAATTATGAGAAATATCCAAATCTTGGATGTTCATCCTGTTGTCTGATGCAATTTGTATCAGGACATTTTTTCAGTTTCCTTCTGTTTATCTTATTTTCTCTTCTTGTCTTGTTAGTTCTACCCAAGGACTGAACACAGATTGCCTGCCCAGGTGGCTTACTCCAAGGAGGACACAACAGGAGGTCCTGTAAGTAACCCCCTGGGGTTGCCTGCAACATGGAATAAAGGGCTCTAGGACTGGTCATTAATTACAGGGGAGCCCTGGCTGGTGCAATTCAATTGCCTTTGCTCAATTCTAATGCCCCCTTTAGTTTTTGCTATAATTTCCTATGAAATAGCCCTTTTGCCTGCAAAAAAAATTATGCCCCTTCACCCATTTTGCACCAGCTCCCCCCCTGCCCCAGCCCCCTCTAATTAATGACCAGTCCCTTACCTCAGTATGCATATACTGGCATGTGGATTCTCAGAGTCCTTTATCCTGTGCTGTAGATCAAATAAATGTGGGCTCTGGGAATGTGACTTGGGGGGGGAGTATATAGCAGTGATAGCAGGCAAGACATTGATATGATATAAAACTATGGCTCCAAGGCCCATAGCCTGGGTAAAATTATTACTGAAGCAAACCAGCAGCCAGAGGCCTGGACTCTGCATTGGTCCATTCCACTTTTTAAAGAACACCCCTATCAATAAACTTATTCCAAATTTATGTGCCAACACATATCAAGCCCTCCAGACAAAATCTCTGCAACCCCTTGAGAAAATTTCGTCTGATCAAAGACCCCGACAAATTTTCAACCCCCTCAGAAAAAATTTACATTGTCGATGGGAGGGGGATGTAATTCTAAAAAATGGAATGGTAAAGGTGTCTAAGAAATTTAGAACTTTAGAACAAATACTCTCGTTTAGATTACTCTAGTGCTGAGAGGGCTGTCAGCGGTTTGCTAAAGCTGTTAAAGTCTGCGAAGGTGGTTTGGCACCTTCGCCGATCTTATGGCCGGCATGGCAGACTGTTTGAAAGAGTTTAGGGAAGTAGA
>JANVCK010257070.1:5400-15845 GCA_026546655.1 Epizoanthus illoricatus | reverse complement strand
AGCTTGTATTTCCTATAAGCCGACGGCTTCTCATCAAGCTTCCTTGCCTGTTTATTTATTATTGTATTTATTTTAGTATATTGTATCTATTTGGCTGAATAAAATTGAACTTGAACTTGAACTTTCCAAAATGTAAACAAAGTATGTGGTTTCCAAAGTGTACACAAAGTATATGGTTTTCAAAATGTAAACAAAGTATATGGTTTCCAAAATGTAAACAAAGTATATGGTTTCCAAAATGTAAACAAAGTATATGGTTTCCAAAAGGCGGAATGTAAACAAAGCATATGTGATATGGTTTCCAAAATCTCCTCAGGTTACAAGGTAGCAACACCCCATTGCCAGTGTCAGCCCCGTATCTACCTCAGATTGGAAGTGTGCCACCTCCCCTTCCCCATCTTGGTTTCCCTGTGATGCGACGCCTCTGGGAGTGTATAAAACGATAAATAAGACAAACATCAAACTAAGATAAACATTAGTGATTATTATAACGTTCTCACCGATTGACTGCATTTCAGCATCACATATGGTAAAACTATTGCACGATATCTTGCCAAAGATCTCAAACAGCTCCGATGGATCTGTAAAATCCTCCCTAAGGAACATTTTCAACGTCATCATGACCGTGGCGAACATTTTTCTTCGTGCCTCCGACATTCTGTCCGTGTTCGAGATCAGGCTGTCAAACAGAGACAAATCCTTGCCGCCGAACTTCTGTTTCGCCTCTAGAATTCTTGCAATCAGTCTCATCATGTCAGTTGGAATATTGGGATAAATTTTCGCTGTGCGATTGCATTCGTTCTTATGAAGTTTCCATGCTTTACTCTGGCAGTCTCTCCCACAATAGTATGCAAATTTACATTTGGAGCATCTCGAAGGAGTCTGCCTTGCAGAAAAACAGAAGTCGCATCTTCGGCCACGAACAGTATTGCTTAAAACAAACACAATTGGAGCGGACTCCAATACCTTATCTCCTATTTCGAAACATTTTAACGCTCTTAAGCCGCGTCCTTTGTGTTCTGATTCGAAAATTCCAATTGGATTCACTTCCCGTTCGTTTGCTTCGTCCGCCATCTTGGTCTTACTCTTATGGATGAAATCTGCTGACCAAAACCTGTCGGCTCAAGCAATTTTGCGAATTTCTGCTGAGCACGAATACCGTGGGCTAATGTTGTGGTCTGACAAGAGACGGACAACACAGACCAGAGTCTAGACAGGAACAAGAGAGAGAGACACATTTGTTATGAAATTACTGAGACCACAGAGACCCAGATTCCCTGTATGTAATTCCCCATTCAGTAAGAGTAGCCAAACACGCAGTAGGGATTGTAGAAATTTCTGTAATGTTCCAGTCACTGACGCAGGAAAGGCAATATCCTGCACTTCCCATGAAGCAACAGTATATATTCATGTAAGTAGACTTAGTGCTATAGGAAATTAATGCTCCATGAAATTAATACAAATTGTAAAACCTTGCATAATTTAATTTTATTGGGCATATTTAATTTCTTGGAGATATGCAGTTAAATTTATGTATAATTTCTTAATTCTTTCCATTTGCCCTTCCATTCACATTTATAATTTCATTGATTAGCATTAATTTAGTGGAATGTTAATTTCCTGTAATAAGGTAGTTATTTAGCAGGTCACTTTTCACAGGTCACACCACAACTAGGCCATACCTAACCCCAAGGTTTCTAAGGCTACATGTATATGTACAAAATTGAAAATATTTCCTCATACCTTTTTGTGGACGATGTATAGCAAAATTATTACAGAATAAAATCAGCAAAGATCAGGAACTCTTCCATGTAGACGAGCACGGAAGATCTGTAATGCATGCATGGTATTTTCAGTTTTATCTTTTTACATGTCATCCAGGGTGTCATCATGATGATTATGACAGTGATGTCATAATCAGACCATTCTTTTCTCTTTCCAGGGAATAATATTACCATGAAGTTATGACCCCCTGACATAAGTATGAATGCATAAAACGGGGCCCAGATGTTCCTTAGCAACCATCTCTTTTACTTCAGTACGTGTCCCACTACATAAGACATTATACAATGTATATTGCTGTACTGCCTAATATATAACAAAAATACTAACAACAGTTTTTCACTGTGTATTGTAATTTCAGGTCATAAATGATACTTCTTATTTCTATCCACAGTGGCCATTTTGCAAGCATCTGTGCACATTCTGTAATTTCAACAAATATGTCAGGTACATAAACATATTACTTAATTTGCTCAGCTATTAGGATTTAGTGGGGTGCTAAAAGGGTGTCCCAGATAATAAGTGTAACAAATGATGACAAAGCTTTAAGACTTAGATAACAGAAGATGGACAAATATTTGGTGTTAATAATGAATCAAATAGTTCAGTTATTTCAGTAGTAGTTAATTAACACATACATCACGTTGTCCACTTTGATCATGAATCAGAGATTCGCACATTTGGTGTCCGTCTCATGCTCTTATGCATAACTACTCTATTCTCGCACATTTTCCGAATGCAGTGCATCTTTCAAGGTTGATGTTGTTAGTTTGCCTCAAATGTCTTTTAATTTAGAGCCACACTGAGCTGCACTCATTCCTTAACTCAGCTACACATATTGGGCATTGACACATGTCACTCTGCCTTGGGTCCAGTCTCAATTTAGGCAGCTACTGCTAGAGCCCAATATTTGGCATAGAATGGCCTCATTTTTGCATAAACATGGACATCTATATTTTGGCAATTTAAGAAACTTTATTTTCTAGATGATTCGGGGAAATTTTGCCCCCCCCCCAAAAAAAATTGAACAATTAAACCACCTAAGATTTTAAAAATTGTTATTTTTTGGTAAAAATATAGTGAAAATAGTAAAACAAATCTGCTTTCCAGTCACTGCTTAAAACATAATCCTCTCAAATTCGAGGCCCATCCCCCAAATGAAAAATAAGCTCCCAAAAACAATTTCCAACCCTCCCTCCTTCTTACAGAATGAAAAATTGGGTCCCGTAAAGTTATTTCAACCTCTACCCAAGCCGCTGAATGAAAAATCAGGTCTGGATAAAAACATTTCTTCTTCTACCTCCCCCCCCCCCCCCTCCACTGAAATTATGAAAAATTGGCTACTTAAGAAAAAATTTGAATCCCCCAAGAGGTATTCCTGGCTATGGGCCTGGAAATTCTCACTCATTTTGATTTGGCAATGTTGGAAGGTCTGTAAATCCAGGGTTTTCAATAAGAGCTGGAAGCCAGTGAAATTTGTCATCTACTCTAGTCATTAATGTGCCGGCTGCTTTATGAAGACAAAGTAAGAATCTTGATTAATAAATTATAGTATGAAATGGGGAGATTTTGATGTTATTTCTCTGGCTACTTTGCAGAAGGTGCCAGCTATGTGAAAACATGTTAGCCTGTGAACAGGCTCTTCTGGTGAGGTTTGGGGCGAAAAAACGGGGCACACTTTTTTCTGCGCCCTGTTTTTTTGCCCCAAACCTCATCAGATAGAGCCTGTTCACAGGCTAAAACATGTAATATTGAAAATCCTGGAATCATGAGTTTATGTTTGTCCTTTCACAGATCACAGGCTTGATTTTGACCCTGATAACAGATCACGTAAAAGCCTGTTACCACCCTGTGTTAGCACATTTCAAATTATTACAGTATCAGGAATTCTGTACTTTAATGTATTGAGATCCAGGCTACTATTCTCTGTCTGACCATCATGTGATGCTTAAGAACGTGTGATTTGGCCTGCTTGACATGCTGGCTGATCTTTTATTTGCTTGTCCTTAGTACTCAACTTTTTGTTAACAATTTCACTCCCCCCCAGGAAGAATTTTCCTTCTAAGGGACTGTTCATTATTAACATGGGGGGACTGGTAAGCAACAGAAAAACCCATGTGAAAACTAGACTTTCTCAAAGCCCTCTGCAGTTTTAAAGATTTTTCTGGTATAGGAGCCACAGTGTGAATGACTTTTTACTCCTAGCTGCAGCATGCCAAACTTACAGGTCGGAGCATTTTTCTTCCTGTGGCATGATTCATTTCCAATTGTGCATTTTCCAATCAAAGGTGACATTGTACAGCCATACCTATGATATACCCAGATATCTCAAGTTTAAATTTTCTCAAAGAGTGAGATTTTCCAGGGGGTTCAGGAAAATATAGACTTTAAATGTTGCATTCTTATAAATGCATTCTGGGATACCATGATGTAAAGCTCAGAATGTGTGAGAAATACATGTCTCGGAGAAAGAGCATAAGATGACATCCGAATGCATATTAGTCTCATGCTCAATGTGTGAGACACATACCAGTTCAGTTAAGGGACCTGCGATGTCAAGAAATCAGCTGTTACTAAGGGAATTATAATAATGAAGAAAGATCCACAGTGACCAACAGTCACTACGAGGAGATCGAACGTGATATTTCAATGTATTCGAGATACTTTTTTTTCTGTTGATGACATCATACATAGTGTCACATAGCCTAAACTTAAAACAATAATGGGGCCTTGCACGAACGTCAAAGGAGAACAAAGTCTACTTCAATTTATTTTTTTTAAAAATTGTAACAAAAGTATGTTTCGCAATTTCTCAGATATGTCTCATGACGTCAGATTCTGGCGTCATCAGGTGCATGATGTGGCAGTTTTGCACATTTTAAGAAAGCATTTGTTATGGAGTTATTATCTTTTGAAAGAACCGGAAGTAAAAATTCACACATTTTTCAATATCAGCCAATCAGAGTGAGTGTGTTTGATTCATGGTTCGAAGCGCCATATTCATGATAAAGATGGCCCGAGCACGCGCTTGACGGAAAAAATCAACTTCCTTAGCAACCTTGGCATCGCAGGTCCCTTAAAACGTATCAGGGGGGACAAAAATGCTGTCTGATAGTCAGGGACTAGTAGGTTGTCTTCACAGGCTCATAAAAGTATTGCTGTGATGAAATAAAGTTTCACATTTATTTTATGAGTTGGTGAATAAATAAATAAAATACAATGAAATAGTCATTTTAATATTGATCTAAATTATTACCACTTCCACTAGGAAGAATGTGGACCACAAGAGGATGAGAGAGTGCCTGGTGAAAGAGTTGGAGACCCTGCTCAGAGTGTCATGTGTTGAGAGAATCAAATCTATTTACTTTGGGGGAGGTCAGTGATTATCAATATGGCACAAATATTGCATAAAAATAATTATCATAATTATGGGTAACTGTTTCTTGTAAATGATTAATGAACAGAATTGTTACAGAATTATAGCCCATTGCATACATGTATAATAAATTGTTTACAGGTTACAATAAAAAGGATAATAAATTGATAAATTAATAGATAAATAAATATACCTGCTAAGATACACATAAAATTTCTCAGTTCTATCTGAACTAAAAATATATGTTTTTAAGCAGCATTTGAATGTTGCAACTGTGTCTACACCTCCAGGGGGGGAGGGGTACTCCTGAAAATTTTTGGTGGGGTGTGCGGCTCACTTCATGAAACCCTTACCCATTTTCAGACCAAAATATGTGACTTTCCCTACCCAATTTCAGACCTGATCCTAGAATCAATACCCATTTTCAGACCGGCCTTCTAAAATATTGTTGGCCCCATTTCATATCTGTGTGATTTTAACAATCTCAGCTACCAAGAATGGGTTTCATTTGTATACTTTGGGTGTAAATATTTGAGAAGGGCCTAAAAATTTCTGATCACACAGCATATCTCCACAGTTTCTTCTAAAAACCATACCCAATTTCAGACCAAATGTGCAAAATGTTGCCCAATTTCATACCAAAACAGTTTGAAAACCATACCCTTTGGGGCCGCACATACATATATAGCTCATCACTCCAGTGAGGGAGTACCCCCCCCCCCTCCACCCAGGCTGCACCTCTGATGCTGGCTGGCAGATCATTCCATAGTCTAGGTGCAGAACTTTAGTATAAGCATTAGTTTGTAACATTATGTATATAATAGAAGATTTGTAGGGGACTTAAGTCCTTAATTGTTAGATATACACAGATACAGACTGACATATATATACAGGTGCTGTATGTCCTCAGGGCTTTTCAGCTACCTGTTTACAAGTGAATACAAGGTTCCAGTACTTGAGTGTCTTAGCCAGACTACTAAATACAGGTCCAACTTCACAACAATAACTGTCTTCTAAAGACATTGAGTAGTACCCTCAGTAAACAGACCACAACACCAGCGTTAGTAAACTCAGACCTGTGTGTGGGTACTTTTAAGCCACCCAATAGAACATTGAGAGACTAAATCAACCGCTTAATGTCCCTTTCCATGGATGGTGTGGTGATAGAAGGTTGCACAAGTTTAACCCTCAGCAAGGCCAGGGACTGAACCCAGGACCTTCTGGTTGGGAGTTAGAGATGTTACTATTACTGAACCAACCACTCTCACACAGTGGTAGTGGCCATACTCAAATGTTGTGAATAAATACCATAAATAGTAGTAGATAGGTCAAATGACTCTGAAGATGACTTCCACTCAGGTTGTCAAAACATCCGTCACCAACAACAGTCCTTCTCAGGACTACACTAACCCGGATGATCACTCTTCTGCAAACAGTTTATAGGGTGCAGCTTCTACATGGATGTTTGTGGTAAATAAATGAATTACATTTGTCTGCAGTGATTAAATTATTGTACATGTATGGTGCCTGTTGGAATCCATGCATATATAAGTGAACTGATCCAGTTATAGAGACAGACAGATGGATGGATGGATGGATAGATGGATGGATTCACATACTGACAGACAGAAAGTCAGACACACCTAATGGTATAATGGTAGGGATAAAGTAATATTAATGACCACATAGGGACAGACAGACAGACAAAGACAGACAGACAGACAAGCAGAAAGATAGATAAACAGACAGACTTGAATGTGGAAGCTCTTGTAGAAACTTTACATTGTCAGTACAATATAAAGCATGCACCTTACCTATGATAATTTTAGCATACAAAAGTACTTTTAATGACTTTTATAAATTATCATAATTGTTGTTATTGTTGTTATTATTAATATTGTAAAGCTCTTGATCATGCATGAATGTGCAGGGGGTTTTACTCCCCCCCATTATTTTTTGACTTACAGATTTTGCTTTTAAAGCAATGATAATAAATTATTATAAAACTTTCAGTAGCTGTAGTCTAATTAACAAGACATTTTTGACACCTATTAGATGACATCATCATTTAAAATTTGTGCATAATTAATTATGCAAATTATGATTTACTTTTGAAAATGTAAATTTTTAGTAAAAAAATTTTTATGATTTATGCTGGGATTTTTTGTTTTTATCAATTATTTTGTTTTTACCTGTTAAACAGTGTTTTCTACTTGTTTATTATAAGTTATTCTGCTGAAAATCATCAAAAAATGAAAAAAGTGAAAAATCCATGGTAATAGTAATATAGTATTAAATAATAATAATATTTATAATGATGGTAGTTTTATTTAAACTGCAAGAATGGATCAGCTGTGAATACATATGTAAATTGCTGCTGGTATTAACCCATGTGCAGATAATAAATATATCTATGTAAAGTACTGGATCTAAAATATAATACAATACAATGCTTGCTAAAACTACATGTTGCATGCTCACTGTAATAAGAAGATGGCAGTTGATATGACTAACCTGTTTTAGAATGACTGTTATGATAGCAACATGCAGTAATTAATTAGTCGATGACTGTTGCCATAGAAATTAATTAGTAAAGTACAAACTACAATTCCGCCCAAGGGCTAGTCTCTATCAGCAACAGTAATGAAAATCATGGTGGGTCCAAATACCCCCCCCCCCTTGCCCGAAAATGTTATGGGAAATAGCTTGCCCTTTTGAGGTTTAATATTAATATCACTAATATATATTATTCAAATGAGCTTGCCTGTACATGTAGGTACTCCTAGCCTAGCAGAACCAGCAACTATTTCTGCAGTTCTTGGGTCTGTAAATAAGTTATGTGATGTGGATGAGGTAGCAGAAGTTACTCTGGAGGTCAACCCAACCTCAGCTGAAACTGACAAACTCAGGTTTGTACACAGTGATCTCATCAGGCCATGCATAGCAACAGCTAAACCTTTTTTTAAAGCAGAAAGTTAAAGGGGGTATTTCATGAGTGTACACATCATATGATTTTGCCCTTTTTACAATCAGAACTTTGAGAAAATATGTAATAATCAAGCCGTTGGTGAAGGTATCAGTTCTTTGCAAAAACGTATCAGATGAGATGTTTGAGCATGAGAAACATGTATCAGATGTTTGAGAAACGTATCAGATCTTTGAGAAATTTATCAGGTCTTTGACAAACATATCAGATCTTTGAGAAATGTATCAGATCTTTAAGAAATGTATCATGTCTTTGGAAAAGGTGTCATATTTGTGAAAAAATGTACCAGATTTTTGGAGAAGATATCAGGTCAAAGATCACGAAATGGTACTGAAACAGAATGGATCTTGGAAAAATGTGTTCCAATCTTGAAGTATCAGATGTTTTTTTTAATAAGTCAGTTGTTCAAAGTCTTCTTTTTGTTTGCAGTTGTCTTTTGTTCTCTTAATATCGTCAGGTGTTAGGCTCTGGTCTCAGGCTCTGGTCTTAGGCACATATTTTAAAACATATGTCTTGATCAGCATTTCTATAAGTCTTTGATTTTACCATTTGATACCCATGCACATCACGGAACAGTGCTATGTCGTCTTCTTTAAATATATAGATCTTCCGTACAAGTTATGGATGGAGCAACGGATATATGTAGTATGTATATGAGAGATAATTACTTTACCATAGTTCATGAAACAGCCACTTTAATATAGTTTACATGAAATTTCATAACTTTTTAGTTTAGAAAACAAGATATCTTATAACAATTATAATAACAACAATAACACAAGTTTTAGTTAATGAGGATAAAAACAGACAAAATTAACACTTAATTTTTTCCAATCTGGTTCTGGAACTAATGTTGAAAGCTATTGACAAATAGCTTTAACATCGGATATGGAATATTTACAGTTTTTGAAGTTTTTTTAATAGTATATTAAGTTTTTGTAATGGACAGAACAATACGTTTATAAAATAGGATCAATTAAATAAGAATAGAGTTAAACCGTTAGCAATTTTGTTAAATCAACACCTTACATTAGTCACATCTAACCATTCAACTAACATTTAATTTTCAACCAATAGAGACTTTAAGTCAGCTGGTATCAACAGGATTTCCCTTGGAGTTCAGGTAACATCCTTGCCTATATAACATTTACCTTGATATTTTCCACCTGTGGTGTCTCTGTCTTCTTTGCAATTGTTCAGGAAGTATAATATATAATCTGTTTCACAACAATTAAACTTACTGTAAAATCCTGGTTATAACCTTCAGGGATTATACATCAAGTTTAATTGTAAGGGTTTTTGTAGACTTACCATGAGTCAAATTCACGAAGAATAGTCAATTGAGTGTCAAGCTTTTGGGAATCAGCCCAAAATAAAAACCCTTGGGGTGAGGGTGGGGGCATAGCACCAACGAAAGCTGTCAGACAGATGGGGTTATAACCATAGGGAGGGGTGGGGGAATTTGACAGATTTTTCATGACCGTTTTGCACAGTATGTAGCACATCAGAGCAAAACGTAGCACATGTGAAAAAACATACCACATCTGAACAAAATATACCACATCTGACCAAAATGTACCACATCTGACCAAAATGTACCTACCATAAACTGTTCATTATATACTAGACTTACATACATTTTCTTACAAGACTTGTTGCGGTTGTACAGACCATAAAAATAATTTACAGTTGTTAACAATATAATTATGTAAATGTACCCTTCTATTTTATCCCCATCTAGTCATTAATACCCAAAGATTTGCAGCTACTTGGACGAGACAATACTGTTGATGAATCTTTGAGGTAATTACTTAGTAAGGTCCTGCACTTCTGAAAAGTAAGTTGTAGTGCTGGGTGTACCTGAGTATGATAGACAGTGACAGTGGCAGTTAGGTTGGGTTTCAACAATAATTGTTAAACGACATGACAGGGCATGGTAGAAAAACATCACAACTGTAAAACCACAAGTTGTTACAAAGTTCTCAGGTGTTTAGTTTACCATTTACCAAAATTAGAGACATTGTGAACATTTCAGAATTAGAGAACAAGGGGTAAAAAGAGAGGGTCTGTGAGGTCGTAGCAAGTCAGGGGAAGAGGAAGTGGTATGTCAGGGGAGGAGGAGGTAACATGTCAGGGGAAGAAGAGGTAGCATGTCAGGGGAGGAGGAGGTAGCATGTTAGGGGAGGAGGAGGTAGCATGTTAGGAGAGGAGGAGGTAGCATGTTAGGGGAGGAGGAGGTAGCATGTTAGGGGAGGAGGAGGTAGCATGTTAGGAGAGGAGGAGGTAGCATGTTAGGGGAGG
>JANVCK010256959.1:0-15874 GCA_026546655.1 Epizoanthus illoricatus | reverse complement strand
ACATTGTGCTTCTTGTTTCTCAACGTTCTCAAAGGTGTAAACCGGAAGCACTTCACTAACCGCAAGGTTACTCAAAGCAATAAATAATGTAAACATGGCCAACCTTCAGGTGAAAGCTTGGCATTTCACTTACCGTTGGTAATTGCTAGTCTATTCAATATTTACGGACAATTTTAGAGGGAAAATGTCTTACCTCATCGCCCATCTAATTCCCCCTGCTTCACTGCCCAAATATTTCTTAAGGAAACAACGTTATACTATTCCAAATATTAAAACAAATCGTTTTGGAAACACTTTTGTGATGAAATGTATGTATATAGCCATGCTGGGAAACCGCAATATGTTCTAAACATTTTAGCACACATCTGAGCAACATGATTAATTATTAAATAATGCTTAACTTAGAGTTAACTTACAACGATAACTGAAATCTCTTAACTGTTTAAAATGAATGTAAACACCAGCCTTGAATAAACAACTCGCAACACCCGAAATGTTGATGACTGTGCATTGCATTTTTATGCAGTGCAACACTTTACGGTAACTTTACCCGTCTTAGTTATTGTTAATCTTGGGAAATATTTGTTTACTGAAGCCTGTTCATTTTCTCTAGACTGTTTGCACTTGTCACGTGCCACATCAATATCACGTGATCCGTCTCCATGCTGTTCTCAACCCATTGTCCTTCAGATACTCCCTGTGTCTGGCTAATGCACTCTGCTCGAGTCTTCGATTTTCTTCTAGATCTTTGCGAGTTCTCCATACGCGAGCGCGGATCTTCTGGAAGAACTTCCGTCCTGTCAAGAGATAACGGACAGATGAGGTCACGTGCCTCGCGGTCTGATACCGCTGACCTATTCAGGCTCCTTCCACAACTAAGCATAGTTGACGGGGACGTGAAACTGCACAGAGTGAGAGTTGTTAATGACTGCTGATAAGGCCTGAAACAATCTAGAACTGTCCCTGTAGTTGCAGAGATGATCACGAGAAATCCCCTGCATGTGCCAATCCACACAGTATCAAATGCTGGCTCGAAACATGTAATGTTTCCATATATGGTATTATCTTCCTGTTTGGTGACATCACTGTCACTACCCAGGGAGTACACCATGATGTGTGACTGGTCCTCTACTTTCCACTTTGTGAGAGTGTTGTTTCTAAGCATCCACACAAACTCTCCATCTGCACTAGCCTGCAGCTTTACTGGGACCGAGCAGCTACTACAGGTCGAGCGAAGGCTACTGGTCAAACAAGGAACTGGGTTCGAACTGCTACTGCAACCCGGGGAAATGTCAGAGGGCACTGAATCAGAAGATTCTTTAATTTCAGTTGATGTAGCATTGCTGGCTGCTTGCTTTGTGCACTGGGTAATGTTTGTTTCCAGCGTTTCACTTACATTATCTTTAGTAATCATCACATAATCCTCTTCAACCATAGAATCACTAGTTTTGCTGTGCCCACTTGTGCACGAGCCGTGTTGCTCAAACACTGCTGTGCTCTGGCTGGTGGTATGACTGCTGCCCTTATAAGGAGGTACAGAGCTGATGTCATTATCCACTGCTTCGTGCGCATGCGTCAGTGGAATGGCTACACCGCGTGGATTGCCATCCGAGTCAGTGACCAGAGGCAGACCAAAGATGTACAGCGTCTTGTCACTCAAGGCCCACAGGCTGCCTAATGTCGACGCAACTGAGACCACGGGCTTCCCAGTCAACTGCCTGGAGCTTCCGTGAATGAATGCATAATCGATACTCGAGTTGTTAGTGGCACCGTAACAGCGACAGCCACCAGCTCCATGAGCCAAGACAATGCAGTCACGGATAAGGGTGTGGTCAAACACGTGCTTGGTCAGTTGGCTGCCGTACTTCAGTGTGTAGTTTGTGGTGGAGTAGAAGTGAACCATGGACACATGGTTCGTAGCCCGCGAACGTAGTACCACAAGAACCTTTGGAACAATAAGAAAGTGTTCAATAAGTGAAATATCTCGTCTTTTTAATAATCAGCGTACAGTTCCTTGTGTAGTAGCGGGCAGTCATAGTTCTAGTGGTTCTCAGCTGTCTTTACCACAGAGAGGCAAAGGAATGGGATATAGGAAAGGGGTGGGGAGGGGGAAGAGGCGAGGGAGGGGCTCATCTACGACGAGAGTGAGTCAAACAATTGTTAATTATATCCTACAAGCAGCTGCGATTGTGTTTTGGATTTGTTCCTGTTTTCGGAGCAAAGTTTTCAGTCTTAATTGTTGTATGGTATTTTGTAGAAAACAAATTTCTATTTAGGACAATGTATTCCTCCGTTTTGGCTTCGAGTTGTGCTGCTATAGAGGAATACAGCACGTTAGCCTCCAACGCCTTATATGGAGGCACTCCCCCTGAGAAGGAAATAAAGCGTCTGCATAGGAGGATATAAAAGAAACATGGCTCTTTCGCGAAGTATTTAAATCCGTTAAACACTAGTTACATTATGCGGTATATTCTGTAACGCACTATTGAGCTTTCTCAAAAATGGCCATAGTCATCGTCATTATCTGTCATCGGCATCGTTATCGTCAACGTCATCGTCACCGACATTATTACCGTCATGGTCGTCGACATCCTCGCTCATTACTGTCATTGCTATTATTATAGAACACGAGCCAACAATGAAATATTGTTATAAAGTGGCAATAGACCTTGTGCATTATGACGTTATGACATCAAAATTCTTTTGTTCGATGCCTACTATGCAACGTTTCAGTAGTCACGCAACAAAAATATTGATATACAACGTCAACGCATAAGGCCTCCGCGTCACTTGTGTATTTTGATGTGGCATGTGTTATTAAAGCAGATAAAATATAGTGCTTATAAGTTATGTGCTAATGTCTTGTACCTTGTCCTCAACTGGTGACATCTGTTGCACAGTCATGTGATCACCTTCAATCTCGATCACGTGTTCAAGCCTCAAGTCATCAAGGGAAATGACGTAGATACAGCTGACGTCACCGTCTTTGCAGGCCACCCACAGATGACGTGTGAATGTCACCACCGTCAAACACTGCACCTCGTATTTGGCGGGAAACGCCAGCTTGCTCATAAGGAGACAGAACACTGGTCTGCCCAGTTGGTCACGTGCTTGCAGTGCCGTTGGCCGGTCGGAAGGTCTGTGTTGCCAGCACCTGCACATCATCTGTGTCATGGTAACGAGGCTGTGAGTGGCAGCTGTCACATCTCGCCACACCGGTCGCGCTCCACGCAGCACCTGAAAGGAAAACAACTGTTTTACTAGACTGCTAGCTGTCACTTCCTCGTTAGTAGTTTTTGTTTTACTTAAATACCGCTTGTTGCTAATTAGTTCAAATACGGTCTTGAGAGCCAGCGTTATCCATTGATTTCATTATGAACTGGAATAGGTTTTTCTATTTTCGCTACTAGTAGATAATTTTCTTGTAACAATTGTTATAAAATTTATTGTCAATTGTTAAATTTACCATTAATTATTAATGATGCGTGAAGCAGTCTTGTCAGCCAACACGATGGACGTATCTTTGTTTCTAAAAATATATACAAGTGTTAGCTTCAACTTCTGAGAGTTTGATGACCCTTCGTCCAAGAGTCCGATGTTCATTCTTGTTCAGAGAAACACCGAAATATCTCCACAAGACTTCATGATCAGTTTGGAAACACCGTAAATTTCTGGAAACGAACAAAGGCAGCTATATATGATTCAATGGGCTTTTTCTTGGCCTTGTTTTCAACGTGGGGATTGTGGAGGGGGGGGTTAGGCAGGAAGTAAAACTAACCTACTTACATATTGATATGACATGTGAAAAAATCGCAGCTGTTGTCAAATCGGTATAGAAATTCTCTAAATTTCCTCCTCATCCTCATCATATCATCGCCACTGCCCTCCTCCATTTAAATCTTAGTATAAGTCTGGCGGCTATATTGGGGGGGTACTTATCGGAGGGTGCTTCCATCTGAGATTGGTGGACTTGTTTCATGGGGGGCAATTTTCTTAGGGGTTTCTTGGGAAGTCTAATTGATTATTGGTCGATGACAAGCATATTACCATATTTCATTATTCCTGATATTCCAACATTTTTTCACAATTACCCTTTCTATGATCTCTGTTCTCGTGGTGGCCATGAAGGCACATCGGCGAGTGATAAGGTTATACAGCAGAACACCAAAAGAGTAGACATCAACTTTGGCATCGTACTCCTCTTTGTTTGCAAACTCCAGCATCTCCGGAGCACAAATCTGTGCTGGTCCCTTCTCCGACTTCAGACCACAGGGCCCAGCAAAGTTTGCAGTGCCAAAGTCCGTCAGTTTCACGTGGATGTCATCTCTCTCTTCCAGCGAGTATAACAGCACGTTCTTCGGTTTCAAGTCCCGGTGAATGATTCCTAGGTCGTGAAGGAAGGACAGTGCATCAGCAACTTCATAAGCAATCATGAACAGCACCAGACGTGATACATGTTCCTTGCTGAACAAGGTGTCCGCTAGTGAACGCCGCTCGGCCAGTTCAAGCGCCAAGCACATCGGCCTCAGAGACACGCCCATCATCGTTACTAAGTTCCGGTGACGTAACACGCGTCGAAGTACGCTGACTTCCTTTCGCAACTCGCGATATGAGTCGTACAGCGGACAACAGTCGCGCGAAAACACTTTGATTGCCGCTGATTTATCGCGGCACTGACCGCGGTACACTTTTCCAAACGCACCACTGTCGAGGACGCTGTACTCACAGTTCGCATCGTAGCGTAATTCGTGAGGTTCGAGCACAAACTCTGGGTGGACGTCATGGAACTGCAGATCAGGCGCCACGTGTGACAAGCTGATGTGTGTGTCCTTATGGCGTGGGCACAGGATGTCCTCTCCTCTTGAAGCCAGCGTCAGACATTCCTCAAAGGTAAACTCGTGCGGCTCCATCTCGAGCGCTGCGCATTCCGTACAAGGTATCAACCGCTGTACTCTAGGAACGCTGGAATGCTTTTGTAAACCACAGAACCAATCATCTATCAACGTGTCTATGTGCTCAACGATGAAGCTTAGAGCATGGCGACCAGGAGCGGTGGGGCTGACCTGAACTTCGAGCACGTGATCATCACATGTTGTTGACATTTCTACCAAGAAGGAAAAGTGGACGTGGCGTAAGTGGAGCCCATTCCTCCAGCATCTCAGCTGGCCATGTTCCAGGAGCTTGACCACTGAAGAAGTACATTTTTCCGTGTCACTTTTCTGTTCAGAAGCGGCAAAGCTATCTTCTTTATACACAGAGCTTGACCACTGCTTCTCTAAGCCCGTCTCCTTATCTTCAGGAGGTGACAGGCCATTGTTTTCATCAGAAGATTCAATCTGATGAGGCATGGGGAATGACTCCTCAAGAGATGTGCTCAGTCTACAGTCTCCAGCAGAATGAATCGATTCGATTTCCTCTAAGAAGCCCGGCAGGTAATGCAAGAGTCGGGCAGTCAACCGACTGAAAAACCCGTGGGGCATGTGACTCAGGCGCATAATACGCCGAAGAGGATTCGTATCAGTAATCGATAAGTCATCGGGCTTCTTGTCGGGAAGCTTTGAGGGCACGAGCAGACGTTGATCATCCAGCAAATACACGACTTGCAATCGATTTAGAAGGCGGATGTACTGCTGTTGGTACTTAGCGGGGAATTGTTCGTCGACTTCCAACCTTTGAAATGAATAATAATATATTATTAATAACAATGATGACTTTAAACGTAACAAAAATATCAAAACGCGAACAAGATCAAGTATCGTCTTTACTCGATTAAACGCCCCCGGCTTCAATTAACCCTCGAACGGCCAGGGGGGGGGTTAGGGTTAGGTTTATCGACGTAAAATATTTTTCTTTAAAGCAGTTGTCATTAATTTTGTTGTGGCTGTAGTCTAATAACAAGACATCGTTTGACACTAATTAGATGACGTCAGCGTTCAAAATGTGTGCAGAATAAATTATGCAAATTAGAACTTGATTAAGAATATTACCAAAATTTGTAAAAATTAGCGGTTTTGACTATGAATTTTAGGTCTCTATCATTTAGTTTCTTAGTTTTGCCCATAAATCATTACATTATAGCTTTTTGTATATGTTTTGCTAAAAATTGGCCAAATTCAAAATGCAAAAAATCCAAGATGGCGGCCAAGATGGCGGACATTCACTTTGAAATGCTGTTACCATAGCAATACTAATTAAGCAATGTATGATTGTTACCACAGACACTAATTAGCCAGATCTAAGCTAATTGCATGCCAAATACCAAGTGTTTATCTTTATCCATGTGGCAAATAATGGGGGGTCCGATTGACTCCCCCCCCTGGGCTAATATGTTACAGAAAAGACCTTGGCCGTCCGCGGGTTAATACTTGGCCGCCTTCTGGACCCGGCGTGTATCTGAAATGTATACCTTTATAAGCCCGTAATCACTCCCTCGCTGTCATTATGAACGATGATAGGGACTGAATCGGTCGCAAGGCCTACGTAGCTGAATAAAATCATAGCAGTATGGCGTTAAACTTCTTGCTTTTCTAGTATTTATTCGAACTCGATGTCTACTCCAGACCCAGCGTTAATCGAGTAAATACGGCACCTTTTAACTTTTACTTACGAATCCAATTCTAATCCCAAAATTGAAAGGGAACTTCAGCCCCCAAAATCCACATTCCAAATACATTACAATTTTAATTCCAAGATCAACTTATAATTCCACCTTAAAGACCAATCCCAGTTTTAATATAATTCACTTATCATTGCACGAGGCACAGAAGAGAAGAAGAGTTGAATAGATGGTGATTCAACTGAACGAGAACGGACCTCTGCAGCTTGCTTATCTCTAGGATTCCACTGCTGTCAACAAAGTTCAAGGAGGAGGCCGAGAACGTAATGACGCGAGTCATGAGCCGGCACAGCCACAGGGGGTCGATGAAGTACAAGTCCCGCAGATTCGCGTTTGGATCGTCAAAGTGCAGCACGATACCTGAGTGAGAACATACAAGGTTAGAGTGAAGGATTAGATACATGAGTCATGAGTCGGTACAGCCACAGGGGATCGATGAAGTACAAGTCCCGCAGATTCGCGTTTGGATCGTCAAAGTGCAGCACAATACCTGAGTGAGAACATACAAGGGTTAGAGTAAAGGATTAGATACATGAGTCATGAGTCGGCACAACCACAGGGAGTCGATGAAGTACAAGTCCCGCAGATTCGCGTTCGGATCGTTAAAGTGCAGCACGATACCTGAGTGAGAACATACAAGGGTTAGAGTGAAGGATTAGATACATGAGTCATGAGTCGGTACAGCCACAGGGGATCGACGAAGTACAAGTCCCGCAGATTCGCGTTTGGATCGTCAAAGTGCAGCACAATACCTGAGTGAGAACATACAAGGGTTAGAGTAAAGGATTAGATACAAGAGTCATGAGTCGGCACAGCCACAGGGAGTCGATGAAGTACAAGTCCCGCAGATTCGCGTTCGGATCGTCAAAGTGCAGGACGATAGCTGAGTGAGAACATTTAAAGAATACAGTTCAGGACGAGATACAAAACCAGTTTTCAAGGTAAACGTAGATTTATTGGTCTGAATTGTCTAAAAATATGAACTATAAAAAGTACCTCGTGAACGTGTGGAACAACCTTCCAAGTTCTTTTCAAAGTGCACAACCCTACCTGCGTTTCTAATATTATCTTATATTAGAATTTCAAATCAACTGTTAGGGTGAGGGTCAGTTGTTTCATCCTCACCAATATTCGTTTTAAAGTTCTGTTCTCACCGCAAAAGGCCGAGACCAGGGCCGAGATCTATTTATAACCACCGTTCAAGTGTCTAGTGTCACCTCCCCACATGAACTCAACCAATCACAGACGTTCCAGTTAACTTGAAGCTCACTGATTGGTCGATAGTTTTACAACAGCTATAACGCCCCTCCACTTATCGGGAGACATGTACTTTAACTTATCTTCAACTTATTCTATTCGAATTTCTTGTGAACTTACACATGCATTATTATTATTATTATTATTATCCCTGTCGCTGTCGCTGTCGCTATCATTATTATTATTATTATTACTATTATTATCATCATCATCATCATCATTGTTATTAGACGAAGCAGAGACCGAAAATAAACATTTTGGAATATTAATGAAAATGTGATTTATATCCGAAAAGAAAATGATTTTCAAATGAAATATTTCACATCATTATCAACCGTGTAACATATAAGGAGCTAACCGCTATATATATAAACATTGAGATAGACTAATTATTGTGATCATCATCAGACAGGTTAAACTCTGTCATGCTAGGTGCTGACGAAGACAAGTGTAGATGATGACCTTGTCTTCGTCTGCACCTAGCATGTCAAATATTATTATTATTATTATTATTATTATCATTATTACTATTATTATTTATGCAGTCCAAACAAGAAACGCTAACAAGTTCACACCTCTTTCCTTGAGGAAACGTGAAGCCTCGGCAAAGTCATCTGGGTGTTCCACGTCCGCGCTGTCATTGCGTATAACCTTCTGTATCTCCTCCTGGAACGCCTGTGCACCTAACACAGGCAACCTTTCCTTCTTGATCAGTTCGCTCCTCAGCTCTCTGACTCTGTCCACCAGGGCGAAGAAGCTGTGCGGCACCTGCTCGTCCACAAGTCGCATCTGCTTTTCGTCCACTACCTTCACAAGCTCTTTACCTTGTTTGAAGATTTTTTCTCGCAGCTTCTCGATCCCTGGAGGAAATGAAAACAAAACATAGCTTGGATAGTGTTTATCAATATGCGACTCTAATACCCTGAATCGATCCTTTAACCCAAGGACGGGCAAGCCAATTTTCTATAACATTACAGGGCAAGGGGTGGGGGCGTATTTGGACCTCCATGATTTTCGATTTTGCTCTGAAATTTGTCGTGAATTACGTTTTTAAAAATTTTTACCATTAATTTATGTGTTGTAATGTGCTTGCTAATTAGTTTCCATGGCTACTACATCCAAAACAATGACGTCACATTTAACAAAATTGTGACTTTTGCATTTTTGGGGCAAAATACCATCTGTCTGTTTCTCTGCTTATCTGATTATTTTGTCTGCTTCTGTTCCCATAGATCTGTGCATGCCTCCTGTCTGTCTGTAGATCTGTTCACTATCTCGTCTCTTCAACTGACATATAATACCTTCCATGTTTGAATCGGAAGCACAGCTCACTTCCACCACATCTGCCAAATATATCTGATCTCCGTACTTTCTACCAATCATTTCCCGAACCGATTTGCGCATGCGCTCTACATAGCCTACTCCAAACCTAGCGCCATCTTTCCTGATCACATCCAAATGTGTTCCAACCACAATCACAGAGGGCGAGGCCATGGAGCGCATTCCCAGCATCCTCTCCTGTCGTGCAGCTATTGTGTCAAGCCACGGCCCCAAGTTATGGATCCCAGTCTCCCCCTCGGCCAGATTCCACACCAACAGGTACAGTCCAATGGCGGACAGGAAGCACAGGTGCGTGACGTAATAGTCCTCGTGGCCAGCAAAGTCCCACACTTGGAACTTTACATCGCCATGTTCGGCCGTCAGCGACAACAGTGGTCTTGACTTCTTCAGCTCGCTGATCTGCACTCCTACATGTCACACAATGGAATGAAATAAAAGTGAAATGAAATATGAAATGCAATGCTTACATGGAAGCACACTCAGCCTTGTGTCATCATGCAACAACTATGTTACAGGTATACCAGGAATTAATAAATTATTAGAAAACATTGAGAAGGAGAAAGTGGCGATATGGCAGATGTGGAAATGAGAAGAGGGAGGAGGAGGAGATCCAAGAATAGAAGGAGGGCAAGGAGGCTGAGAAAGAGGAGGGGAGAAATAGGCAGATAAAGAAGAGGTGCAGGACAATGATGAGGAGTAGCGGAGTGAGAAGAGGAACAGAAAAGATAAAATATGGACGAGGAGGAAGAAGTGAAGGAGGTCACGGAGGACAAGGATTAGGCCAATGTAGAATAGAGGAGTACGACGAGGAGAAAACAAAATATAAGGATGAGGAAGAGGACGAGGAAGAGGAGGAGGAGGAGGAGGAGAGAGGAAAAAGAGGCGGAGGACAAGGATTAGGCCAATGTAGAATAGAGGAGTAAGACAAGGAGAAAGCAAAAGATAAGGACGAGGAAGAGGAGGAGGAGGAGGTGGAGGAAGAGGTGGTAGAACAAGTTTTATTAGGAACAGGGAGAGAAAGTCAAGAACGATGAAGATAAGTTGCGAAGGATAATAAAAATAGTTGTGGGAAGAGGAAGAGGAGAAGGAAGGAAAAGGTGAGGGGAGGAAGACGAAGGAGCTGAAGAAGAGGAATAAAACGAGGAGAAAGAGCAGCAGTAGGGGTAAGAAGAGAAGAAAAATAAGAACGTCAATTGTATTAAACTACGCGAAGAAGGTGGAGGAGAAGTAGCTGGTACAAGAGGAGAAACGGCAGGGAGAGGAAGAGGAGGAGGTAGAGGAAGAAGGAGAGGAGGAGGTAGAGGAAGAAGGAGAGGAGGAGGTAGAAGAAGAAGGAGAGGAGGAGGTAGAGGAAGAAGAGATGGAGGTCACAGAGGACAAGGATTAGGCCAATGTAGAATAGAGGAGTAAGACAAGGAGAAAGCAAAAGATAACGACGAAGAGGAGGAGGAGGGGGAAATGAGGAGGAAGAGGAGGAGCAAGGAGAGGAACGAAGGAGGAGCAGAAGGAAAGTGTGGGGGAGGAGGGGGAGAAGAAGGAGAAATAGGAGAGTGAGGGGAGGAGGAAGGGGTGGAGAAGGAGGCCAAGCTGGGGGACAAGGAGAAGAAGTGTGAGGAGAGGAGGGTAAAGAACGATGAACATCAAGTAAGTAGTAAAATTACGCACGAGGGTAGTTAGATCACGTTGGAATATTCTTCAGCAGAAAGAAACTTTAACTCACTGTGAACGCGTTTTGCAAGCAGGTATGCACTTGTAACGACCTCAGGGATAGAAAAACAGGAAGAAAGGGAACTTAAACAAGAACAAAGACTGAATTGAGCTTCAAGGGATACCTGAAGTAGCGACATCCTCATTGAAGCTGTAATCGTACTCGAGTCTGTGGATGAGCGTGGTCTTGCCCTGGTTCTGCCAGCCCGTCACCATCAGCTTCACCACTGTGTATCTCTTGGCTGAGCGCAGTCGATTCTTGAACCACATCACCAGCTCTGATGTCTTGTGGCTGTGAGCTTCAATGTTTGATGGTTCCACAATCTGCAGGATGCATATTCTATTAAATTAATCTTAGCAAGTGTTCTTAGTAGGGTGGTTATTAATAATAAAAGCTTAAACAGTTGATATATAATAACTACAGAAGAGTAAGTTCTTTCTGTTGTATTAAGTTCGAATAATTAATAGGATAAATGTAGAACTTCCATTGTTGTTAAAATTTTGGCTATGGACAACTGAGACAATAAATGGAAGGACGAATAGAATAATATGATTGAATGAATGAATGAATGAATGTTTAGATGAATGGTTGGATGGATGGATAGATGGATGGATGGAATTGGATGGAGGGATGGATGGAGGGATGGATGGCGGGATGAATGTTAGATGGGTGGATGGATGAATGAATGAATTCGTAAATTCATGAATAAATGAATGGAAGGAGGGAGAGGGGGAGGGAGGAAGGAAGGAAGGAAAGAAAGGAAGGAAGGATGGAGGGAAGGAAGAGAGATAGGAAAGAAAGAAAGAAAAAAGATATAGAAGCGAAGAATGGAAGAGTAAAAGGTAGAACATCCAAATGAAGGAATGAATGAAAGCAACGTAAATGTTTTCCTGATTCCTACAGAATGAAGTTCAACATCTACAGTCACTTGCCATTTGGTTAAGTTCAGGTATTAACTACAACTATAACATCGTGTAGTCTAACAATATTCTTACTCTTGCTGCATCAAAATCGAAGTTGCGTAGACGTGTAAGCTTGCCGAATTCATTAGGAATCTGAATGATTTCTGGATTTTCCTTGATGTTCAAATTCTCTAAAGTTATCATCTCAAGAACGCATTGCGGGATGGTATGAAAACTGTTGCTGTCCAAGTACAACTCAGTGATCTTGGAGCCTGCAAAACATTGAGGAAGTGCACTCAAGGCATTATGTGACAAACGAAGTGTCCTCAGACTTGGCGTGACCCATTTTAAGTCACTTGGCAACTCCTTGAGACTGTTATTGCAAAGCATCAATGTATGGAGATGGCCCAGCTGGAACAACGCTGGTGTGATACTTTGAAGATTGTTGTCACGTAAGTCTACACATGACAGGTCTTTCATAATCTCACAGTCGGTTATCAAGGAATCATTCAGGTGCCTCAAACCGAGCCTTCTCCAGTTACACTTAGGACTTGTAGCAGCACCTCCAAGACAGTTGTGGCACAGGAGCATGTGGAGGGCATCAGACTGCTGATAAACTTCAGCATAATTGATAGCAGCTTTGAAGTCGGTACACTTTTTATTTCTCAGCGAGGCTCTGAAAGAGAAAACTCAAAACATGAAGTACCATTGTAGATATAACAAGAGAAAGCATTTCTTCCATGTTAGTGTATGGTAAGAGCAATTTGCTTTTATATGTTAAATGTTAGTCAGTTCACACACGATTGATGGGTGAAGCTCTATATGTACCAAGTCCTCAATAATGCAATTGTTAACATATAATGGAATGCTAATGCAGAGCAGAGGTGAGAAAAGGAAACAATGAGAGGAAACAATGAGAGAAATGAAAAAGAGAAAAGATGAAGAAAACTAGAGGAGAGAGAAAACAGGAGGGAAGGAGGAGAGAAAAGGAGAAAATTGGAGAAAAATGGAAGAGAAAAAAGGAGAGAAAAGGAGGAGAGAAAGTATGAGAAAAAGTCAAGTGAAGAGAAAAAAGGAGAGAAAAACAAGAGAGAAAAGGAGAGGAAAGGGAGGAGAGAAAAGACAAAATACAAGGATAAAAGAGAACGACTAGAGAAAAGTATGAGAGAAAAAGATAAGAGAAAAGGATGAGAGAAAGGATGTCGAGTGAAAAGGATGATTGACTTAAGAGGATGAGCAAAAAGGACAAGAAAAAAGGAAGAGAGAAAAGGAGGAGAGAATAGGAAGACAAAAATGGAAGACAAAAAAAACCAAGAGAATAGGATGGAAGAAATGGATGAGAGAAATGGATGAGAGAAAGAAGGGAAAAGAGGAATGGATCTGTTTCCCCACCCACTTGCCATGTTCTTTTTCCCACTCACCCCTCGGACAGATTGGATCTCAGAGGATTATAAAACACTAACACTTGTCACATCTGTCTGTCAATATGTGAATACAGAAAGGTAAAACATGTGTGATACTTCTGCATCCATCTATCCAGTGGGATTGCATACCTTAACTTACCCAGCAAGGCCATGTAAGTGTCAGTATCACAGACCTTGAAGGGCATGGCTAATAGTGCTGCTTCTACTGCAAATTCACTTCTTTTATGACCCAACAAATCCTTGATCAATGTCACAAGGCCTTTCTTGGCAAAGTAACAGAGCATCAGGAGTGATGAGACCTCATAAAAACCATTCTCTAGGGTGGCAGAAATACTGTCCTCAGGTTTCACAGACTTCAAGAGATCATTTCTCTGAGCTGCTGCCGTGAAGAGTGTCTTAACAGCTTTGATATGACCCTCATTTGCAGCAATATGGATGGCCTCATGCAAGCATGTTGGAGTTACTTCAATTCTATCCAAATTCTGCAGTAAGCTGTCAAGTGAGTCATAGTTATTCTTGGCTGCTTGTTTTATCTCTATGAATAGATCAGATTGGTAGAGAAAGTTTAGTGTTACTAAAGGAAACCATTGTTTAAGCAAGGGAAAGGGGATTCTCCTTAGTACCACTAGGCACTGATACAAAGGGGAATAATTGTTTTAGTAGAATTACACTAAGCCACTGAAACAGCCCTGTACAGAGCCTTAAGATATTGCCAACTGGAGCTCATTGTAAAACTTTCTTTGGAGCCTATAGAGGGTCAGGTATGTGTCACCCAGTAGGGAATGGTTTTGAGTTGTTCAAATGGTCTGAAGTAGGGCAAATATTTGCCATTAAATTAGTCTGACTGGAATATGCATATAATAAATGGATACCTGTTTTATTCTGGGTGTGTATGTGTTTGCAAAGGTCACAAACTTAAGTTATCTTCTTTGGAGGGAGGGGAGTGTCACTTAAAATTGTTGGCTTTGAAGGGAGGGGGCACATATTATTTTATTTTTTGAGCATATTTTTACCCTCCCCCCTCCATAAAATAGTGACCGGTCCCTAAAGTCTCATGCATGGCAAAATCAAAATGTTGTCATCTCTGAATATGGTAACATATATACGGTAAGGAGAAGATAGATGTAGATGATCACTTTCCTTTATTCTCATAACCTGTCTGCTTATCTTTGTATTGGTATTGTAAGGAGAAGTTAGATGTTGACGATCAGTTCCTTTATTCTCATAACCTGTCTGCATAGCTTTGTATTGGTTTGGTAAGGAAAAGATAGATGTTGATGATCAGGTCCTTTATTCTCATAACCTGCCTGCTTATCTTTGTATTGATATTGTAAGGAGAAGATAGATATTGATGATCAGTTCCTCTATTCTCATAACTTGCCTGCTTATCTTTGTACTGTTAAATATTGTAAAGACAAGATAGATGTTGATAAATCTGACTGGGGCTGAAAGGTTTAAGTGTTTTAAAGCTAAAAATGTGCTTGGGTCAAATATACCTGCAGTCTTGATGCATTTGGCAATTTCACTGTTGTTGAGGATATCTGCCGTACGGTGAGCAGTCTTTTGTTGTTCATCCTTTGCATCGATATCAATGTCAGCATGCTCAAGAAGCACTTTCACACACTCAATATCATTATTAGATGAGGCAAGATGCAGTGGTGTATAGTTCATGTTGGCCCTGGAGTTGACATCTGCTCCATACTTTAACAGTAATCTCACTATCTTGGCATTCCGATGATGGACAGCTTCGTGTAAGGGTGTATATTGGGACACGCCCAGTCTTTCCTGCAACACTCTGGTGCAATTCTCTTTACTGCCACCTGAGTGGTGTTTGAGGATTTCCTCGACAATTCCATAATGACTGCTGCTTTTGCAGTAGTGGTGAAGGGTGTGTCCCTTGTGACGAAAACTAAGAAAAACAGAACATCAGTCAATGTTATTTTTCATATATTTTTCGATCCCTAATTGCAAATTGCATGGCTGGCCCGCCTCCATATATGAAAGGCTCTTCAAAGTATAAATAAAATACGAAATCCCCCTTGGGTAGGGAACTTTGACCAAAATATGTAGCCCAAGGGTGGGGAAATTGACCAATAAAATGAAAAAACGTCAATCCCCGTGGGTATATGCCCGATAACCCCCCTCTGGGGGGGTAAACCACTGACTGGTGCATAACAATGTTTCACATCTAGCTAGAACATACATGTACAATTCTACAACGAATGCTCAGATTGCTAGAGCTAAGAAGTGATATTTATTAATAACATATATAGTACAATAAAACAAGAAATGCTTTGATACCTCATTTGATCTGCTTCTTTGCTTGATGTCTGATGAAGCCAAACTTCAACTTCCGGCTTTGCTACAAATTTGTTGGACTACCACAGTCTCACCGGCGGTCAGTAGTCAGTCGCTTCTGGTTCTTGCTTGATCGTTCTCATTTGTTTTCTTTCAAATATGCTCATAGCTTGGTCTATAAGAGACAAAGTTCAAGAAACGCCAGTTAAATATCTGATACTTTGGGAACATTTTCTCATGCCGTCAGCAAAACATCCGAAAGTCCGACCAAAATAATGTGCGCGTGTGAGGAAAGACTGGAAACTAGTTGTCAAAACTGCACCCCTCC
>JANVCK010256848.1:0-15889 GCA_026546655.1 Epizoanthus illoricatus | reverse complement strand
GAATTTTTTTCAGGCTTCTCTTTCGCAATTGCTTAAATTGCGTACATTACTGCGAAGATCATTTCACAGTTTCATCAAATTGTATAAAGTGAGGTTCAAGTAAAGAGAACAAGCAAGAGATGCTTAATATTATTCTCTGACCATAGCGCTTGCTAGTTAAGTTTTTTTATATGCTTCTCCAATATATGGATATGGTAAAACGCTTGTCAGATACAAACAAAAACAGTTATAAAAGATCTTGCCAATTAAACTCAAGATTTGAGAAGCATTGCTTGAAAATCAAATAACCAGCGTTTCGAAATCTATTAACAGTATCCAACTGTTTGTCTTGCTTCGGAGGTTCGGAGGATACGCATAAGTTATTTTAGAACTATTACTTCCTATTTAAACAATTTTTCAAAACTTTCCTTGATACACAGATTATGAGTATTTCACGTACGTGTGAATACAGATACATGCCAAATATCCATTATGTTATATACTAAATAAATGCTATTGTTTTAAAAACATTACTGTGGTTTGTGAAGCAAGACTCTGCTGTTGCAGTTCTCTGGATTTGTATTATGTATGTTCATTTACTGTTTCGTGTGTTCACAACGAGGTATGAAAAGGTAAAATGAATCGCACCATTACGAGAACACGATAGAGCACACAGTGAATTAAACATTGTTATACTAAGCCTTTGTTTTGATATGAAAGTAAAGGCTGAATATTTCACACTTTCTTTGAAAGCAACTCTGATTCGTGTTACTCGTACGGTAATAAATCATGTAATCAGAATTCAGTCCAGTATCAAGATTATTAAAAAATCGAATTGCTATATTCTGACTGGTATATAAATTGGGTGTGTGCTTGGTAAATGCTGGCAAAATATATCACTAGCAGGTGTACATTCTTACCTTATATGGATCGTCTTTGCTAATGATAGTAATGTTTTTATATATCCAACGATCCCCATAACTCCGAGCCACACTCCACATGGGTCTCTCCTTCTGACCAGAACTCACTCTCACTTGCAGTTCTCCCATGTGCGACGTTTGACCATAGGCGTGGAAATAGAACCTCAAGCAGGACACCTTTAAGCCTATCAGCTTGCTCTCAAGTCTTGCTACCCAACCAGCAACGGCCGGGCTCGAGGTTTCCAAGTACATATATTTCCCTAACGAGAAATAAGACAGAAATTGTACTGCATCACTGGGATCGTATTTACGTCTAAGTGACTGCAGAGTCGTTGGTCGGCGTGCATGCAGACCTTTCAAGCTCCCATCTTAGGACACCAAGTGTCTTTCAGGCATTCCGATTTTCTTAAATTTGCTACGACATGACAAACATTTTCCAACTGAAAAATTTGATCATGTTTCAGCACTAGTGCAATATTTGGTTACCTTGAAGAAATATTAATGTTATGCTCTACATTATTCCCATATCGTTTTTCTGTTCAATATCATTGAAGGAAGGACGTGCACTTAAGCCCGTGTTCCACGTAAAGCTAATATTAGTATTCCTAACCTCTCTTACCCTGTGTAGGATCAGTTGAAGGAAGGCCCTGTTACTGTAGCTCACGTTCCACTAGAAAGCTAATATTAATATTCCTATCCACTCTTTCTCTCTGGTGTGGATGATCGAAGGAAGGATCATTTCTTGACGATCATGTTCCACGATAAAAATAATATTATAGTGTTCCTAACCTTTCCTTCCCTCTGGTGTGGATGATCGAAAGAAGAACCTGTTCTTGACAATCATGTTCCACGAGAAAGATAATATTAGCATTCTTAACCTCTCTTTCTCTATGGTGTTCATGATCAAAGCAAGGACCTGTTCTCGACGATCATGTTCCACAAGAAAGGTAATATTAATATTCCTAACCTCTCTTTCCCTTTCCCTGTGTATGATCGAAGGAAGGACCTGTTCCTCCCGACGGCGTTCTGCCGGACATTTGTCTCCAGTTAAAATTGCGGGGGTTGTGTTTCCAGTTGCACAGATCATTGTCGAAGTTGCAGTCCATATTCACTAAACCAAACAAACAATAGAGAAGTTATATTACAGTTATATGACTAAGCTTTCCAAAGGTCAGAACTTTTCGTAAATAGCAGATGAAAATACACAACATGTTGTGAAGTGGTTATCTATCTATATAAGATAGAACTTCAATATAACGTATCAGTCTTCCGCTCCTTTCCATACAATACCCACCCCTACCTATTCTACTTAAGACACTCTCTTTTCTAAAGCATCTACCTATTCACGTTCCATGGATCAAGTTTAAACTTTATATAGTTTAGAAACAAAGAAAACCAGAACCAACATAGCATCGTTTAATGTCACATTTTTGCCGATTTAAGCAGCTTGATGGTGATCCGATCTAATCCGATCTGAAAGTTTATAAATATTTGTATAAATCGATATTTACGTTTTAATATTTGTCCTCCCTTCTATTTGTTCCCATTTCTGTAAGTAGTACATTTTATGAACAAGATAACCGAGCTAAAGATAAGCTGCGATTCGCGATTGCTATTACAGGCGAAGTATGCATTGTATAACTTACGCTCAAGCACATACATCGAAATTAGGAAGCTATACTTTGTGTAAACCATAAATTAAATACCATTGTAGAAGTCGTATCTCTTCCATTTCTTTACTGTCTTTTTCAATAAAGGTGCTTTCGATTGACATTGAAGGTCCAAAATATCGTTGTAGGATAGCACACATTCCTGGAGAGAGATAAAATATACTGTCGGTATCCAATATGCCATTGTAGCGGTGTATACCGTTGAACAATAAACATTAACGTATTTGCAAATACAACCACAATCATGATCATAGCAACACATTCAGATATGATAAGAACAGATGCGAAAAAGTTACAAGGAATAAAAACCGTTGCCATCACTTTTGTCAAGTTTTCAAAATTCATTACCCGGTTCGATCTGTTTAGGGTTGACGTAACAATTGTTTTAAGACATTAAAATAACCGTTGCCAACTTTTTAGATCAAAATTCGACGGCAAGGAAGAGGGAGCAGAGCAGGGAGAGAAATGGGGTGTGGAAGGGATCCCGCCTCACATATTCTTATTATAAAATTTGCGCTTTACTACTAAATGTACATCAAGTTTTCGTTCAATCATTTCCATCGTCATGGTAACCAAAGTAAAGTTTTCTTTTCTTTCGGACATTTCGAAATAAAAGATATTTTGTACATTTCAGAGCACGTTAATTATTTGATGCAAAGTGTGGAACGTTTATACCTACCCTAGCATTACGAAGTTATAGTATTAATCTCAAATGGAACAGAATGGAGTTCATTAAAAATTGAAAAAAATTCGACCAAAATTTCTTCAAACCCTAACTACAATTTCGGACGAGGGCCGAGCACAAAGTGCGAAATTGTTTGGAACATAATCGCATTCTTAACGTGTTTAGTAAATTTTAAATTTAAATAAAAAAAACTACTGAAAAAATAAAGAAAACAGTTGCGCCCAAACAATGGTACTATTTATTTACTTACCCTAAGATTGCACAACTTGTGTTGTTCTTTGGGTCCTGAGCATGGCTTTCCATTATACTGGGGTCTTCAAATTTGGACACAAAATAAAAATGGAAAAACATTTTAATATTATATTGTTCTCCTTTTATTACAATATCATTTAATGTTACACATGCGCACATGCACATATATTCATAAACATATTCACATACAGAAAAACTATGAAATATTAGTGCTCTGTTCTCTTGTTGAACAGGGCGTGCTTCCGAAATTTAGTACCCGGTGACTACAACAGTCCGTTTAGTCTCACCTCGGATTGTCACATTTTCTGGTTCTGGTCTTGTTGCCGCCACCACATTCAGATGAGCATCGACTATATGCTGTCCAGTTGCTCCACCCTCCGTGAATTGGAGTAGGCGGGGTAGGAACGTCATAGGTCCCGTCTGATCTTGCTTCAACACAACGGCTGCTTCTGCACCACTGCAATGGAATACAATTTACAATAATTTGGTCACATAAGTCATTTACACAGTCGTAAAACTAAAAGTGAGAAATAACGCTACGATCAAAGCAATTACTTAAAGAGACGGAAAGTGCAACAGACAAATAAAGAGAGAAATAATTAAACAAACAAACTAACTAACTAACAAAAGAAAAAAATAAATTAGAACTAAACAAAGAAGAAAAGAGGCGATGATAAATTTATAATGAGAATAAAACGTAACACTTTCAAAATCACCAGCGTGGTAAAACTTGCTGTACCACGTGATGCAGAATCCTCACACCACGTGAATGCAGTTTCTCACATCACGTGACTGCTTTGATTACCCTTTGCTTATCCTTAAATATTGACATCTTATAGATGGCAGCGCGATACTTTCTCTAAGAATTCAAACTGTCCTAACATATTTTTCGGTCAGTTTCAATGCGAAGAAAAGTTCATTGTGCACATTTATTTTAAATAATTGCACGAAAACCCGAATTATGAGTGTACATCGGTATTCTCGGCTGAGAAAACAGCGAATCAGGTCAAAATAAAAGTTGATATTTTGGTAATCACATTTTATGTGACACTGGCATAACATAGGTTGAAAACAAAAATCAGCTTGAGCGAAAGGGCGTCATAGAAACAGGTTATACCATTCTTGTGATTTTTTGATATTCTTTATAAAATAGGGTAGATTTTACGCGCACTATGGTTAACAGATGATGAAATGAGTGTTTATATGAGAGGATAAAGACACTCATTTTATCTTCTTATTTCTATTTTGTAACATAAAATGGCTGCTTGTGTCTATAAACTGTGATATAAACACGCCAAAAGTTATAGAGCACGAGAGAAGCAACCACTTACACTTGCCTCGTGCTCTGCAACTGCTGGCGTCATTATATTACAGTTTATAGAGACTCGAAGCGGTTTAATATTGCTCAAATAAACAACATTAGCTGATAAAATCAACTGCGCTAAATTATGATCGCTGAAACTGGTCAATAATTAGGGTTCAACCCATACACACCCTCCTCCTGATAAAGTGGATTAATTTGACAGTTGAAGAATTTGAAGACGAATAGAAACTCCCAATAGTCTCTATGCAGACTCTAGAATAGGACCCAATCCTGTATTTTTAATTAAATGCGGTTACCGGTTATACGTAGGCTAGAATTAAAATTACTGCAATTGGGATGTTAGACTATGAATGTTAAATGAATGCACATCCGTTGCAGCGGATCAGCTACGATTCGTTTATATTGTCTGTGTATCTGTCTGACCGTCTGTCTGTTTGTATCTCTGTATGGCTGCCTGGGTCTGTCTGTCTATTTGTCTGAGCTTACTTGTTTATTAGTTTTCTGTTGTTTCGCTTTTCTTTCTACCTACTAAGACACACAAATACACTAACATGAAAAATGTCACTGAAAAATAATAAGCAAGCAGACGGACAGACAGACAGACAGACAAACAGACAGACAAGTAGGACGAAAGACAAACAGGCAAGCACAGACATGGAGGATATTAATATGGAACCTGTGTTACCTTGTTCTTTCCGCAGGGAGTACCATCAAGGACGGGATGCCACCGAATTGCACAGGCGCTCGCTGGACGGCTCCGTGATACGCACCGAAGGAAACTGCAGTGACTTCTTGTGTGCTATAATCACAATAATAAGCATTACATTATTACATTTGGAAAACGACTATCGACTAATAATACAACCCTTGAAAGAGCTAATGGAGAGAGAAAACACCTTGTCGAAGAAACTTTAAACAACCACTTGTTATGCTGAGTAAGAGATAACGTGGCTGTAAAACGCATTTCTCGTTGCGCCGTTTAGGGAAGAGGTCCAAACTTTGGACCTCAGGAAGGACCCGACTTTTACCAATTTACATGGCGGGTTGCGTGATGTACTCCCTACCCCCGTCTTGGGCCAAGTTATTTTGGTAAATTTCAAGAATGTGGGTCTATTTAATGAACATTTAAACACAGACATGTGGTCTACACAGAACACCGAAGCAAGCAATGTCTTTTTTGCAAGATATGTAGGATAAACCTATTGACATTTGGGCTCTAGAGGTGGTGTGTTGCGTGAATTCCCCACCCTCTCCCCCTAACCTCGGGTCTAGCGAGAAATAATTTGTTCTGACATCTTTCCTTATAGGACAAGGGAAGGTTGCACGTATATCTCGAGTATATCGTTTAAATCGATCAAGAAAGTCAACTCTCAACTTTTATCAACGAAGGGTAACATATGGCTCTTGAAAAAGTCAGCTTAATATTTTACAGTTAGCTTGTCCCTTCACTTATTGGGAATTGCAGTCCTATGCGTAGTTTTACAGGGGTTTAGTCTGCTACTAATAAATTGTACGTAAAAGCCCACATATAATCTCTGGGCTTATGCAAGTTCATAAGTGGATTTTCTTGAACTACCACAATTCTAATTTACAGAAACATAAAGAAACCTACCGAGCGTGAAATACACGGGAAACACTGCCCAAAACAAGAAAAACAAACCGGAAGTGGTTAAAAGTGGGGGTGCTCATAAGAGGATTTCACGATATTCATTTCTCGCGATATACTTGGAGTTTCAACATCTTGATTACTAGATTTTCAGTACCAAGTCTGATATATAATATTGGTGAAATATATTTAGACTTTTTAGATAAGGTTTTAAGAAAAGAAGGTGGTTGGGTAAATTAAAAATGACAAATTATGGTTAATATTTAAAAACGGCTTTTCTGATTGTTTAAATTTAGTGTTAGGTTTATTATTAGCCCTAGACCACTCTCGCTACTGCTGGATCACGTGATAAGAATACAGAATGCTCTTACAAATACAGTACGTGTGCTTACCCTTGAACAGAATTTGTAGTCGCGTCCAAATGCTGTAACACACTGGTCATCAAGACTATAAACCTGACCGGGTAGTTTCCTTCGATATCCATGGCCAATTGTGTCATTAAATGGCTTGTCGTCTAAGCACTTAAGATTGCTACAGGAAGTGATGTGATAAGATTCATATGTAATACATACATGCAATTCAGTCCAAGGAGGCCAACTTAGTCCATCGCTTAGCCCCCTCCACAGGCAGCTGTAGGAGTGTTTCGGGCAACGTAAATAAGCAAGTTGGTAGTAGATAAAGTAATGCAAATTAGGAGAAATGATCGTACAAGAAAGGAGGAGAGAAGAAGAGAAAGAACTTGTAATTGCTTCTTTTCCTTCTTCTCATCCCCTCCTTCCCTACTTTTTTCTTACTTACTCTCAGTCTCTTTTACCATAATTTCTCATAATTTGCCATCATTCACCATCACTTACTATATACCTTGCCCCAGTTCCTTATTTTCTGGCACGAGACACTCGAGATCTAGAGTTACGTGAGGAGGCAGGGACTAACTGACGCCATGAAAACACGACGGGCAAATATGTAAAATATTAGAGATTTTAGAGCAGACTTTTAAGAACATCCTAAAAAAGGATTTGAGAATGTGGATGGAAAATAGAACAAACCAAAGAAATTATATGATGGGTGTTCATAAAAATCAGCTTAGATGTAAACAGTTACATATATGCTCTTTTTGACGTCTATGAATATGCAATTACTGAGGATGACAACTCAGAAGTTATAAATATGATTTAGTTTAATTTCTCCAGCTGGAATAAGTATCTTTTATAGGTTTCCTATGTTAGAAAATAGTTAACCCTTGAAAAGCCAGACATACAGATAAAAAAACAGCACTCGTAAATGCACAAAGCAAAACTGTATTTTCAAATTTGACACTTTAGCACCCAATGAGATCAATTTGCGATATTTCAATAGTTTTTCTTAACCATTCAAATTATATAAACTACATTCCAACTTTTGCTCGGAGGAAGAGCTACATTCGAATCGTCAGCTAAAATGTTCCAACGTCGCGGCGAAAATTATAACATATTACTTTTAGTTGATCAAATAGATATGTAGATAGAAGGCCAGGCAGACAGAATATAATTAAACCATAGTTAACCCTATTCAGACTGAGCTTTTTTGGTGTTCCTCTGACTTGGAGGGGGCTGAAAGTGCCCGCGCCTGTAACTCCCAAACTGTTAAAGATATGGAAACGAAATTTGGCATGCAAATTAATTAGCCAATAACCAATCTAATGCTAATTAGTAGTTTCAATAATAAAATAATGCGACGTCATAATTTTATGAAAAATCATAAAGTTTCAGCATTATATCTTAAATGCTTTTTAGTTATAATGGTGTGAAATCGGCGCGGCACTTTCAGCATCCTCCAGTCTGAATAGGGTTAAACGCACAGAAAAGTACAAAAATATATAAATTAATTGAGGATATTACGCTGTGGGGAACTTGGAGATAAAAATTTGCATTCGCCAGAATGGCAAGAACGATAGGAACAGCTAGCACTGCAACGTAACCTACAACGACACATAACAAAAGGTTTTACTATATAATACAATAAATGCACGTGGGAATGCAGAAAACTGAACACTTTTTGGTCATCGTATTCAGCAATACAATGTAGAAAATCGAAGTTTCAGATCTTGTAGACAATTACCGTGTTCAGACAAGACTGTAAATAGGTTTACGCTAATCATGTTTGATAAACACTTCACTATTTAAATTGTCAAGACTGGCAAGAAACTTAAATTAGCTACTTGTTTTAGTTATAAATCATTAATTAAATATTCTGCAAGGCCGTGAAAATGTGACAATACGAAGTTCTTTTTGCTAAACATGTTTGTTATAATCATGCTTTGTGTCTGGTTTGAACGAGGTACTAATGAATGTGGTAAATGTAAGCTTCATAAAATGGATCGTCTTTCCTATTTTTGCCAGTAAAACTGCTATTTATTGTCCCTTCTAATGAAATTCCTTGACATGAAAAAAAAATTAAAAGCAAATGTTATGATACAATAATCAAAGATTGGAATAAGAAAGTTGAATTTCTCGTGAACCGTTGCCGTAGTAGTAGAAGTCCCTAATGGGATCTTAAGTAGCTAGAACGGCAACGGCTACGGCGACAGCTGCTGAAATTCTACTTTCTCGTTTTCTCTTTTCTTTGTGTATCATACATTCATTTTTATTTTTCCTTATGTTAAGAGTGCGAATTATAGGAAGTAGAGACCCTAGATTTGAAGCCAAACTAATAACAGGATATTTTCTATTTCCACGTTCACATTGTCTGCAAGTCCCAAAATTTGTGTTCTTCACGTTGTATATCTGAAGATGACAGTGAATAGGTGATCAGCTTGGTGCATTCCGACGTGCAGTTTATTGTTTTCTGTTTTTTAGCCTTTTATTATCTGCCGTTATCGTCGATGTAGCCGTCTTAGTTGCGTTCGCGAGTGAGGCGTCCGACTCAGTGAGTGATACGATGTTCTTGCCAAGAGAAGATAAATCTATGTCAACGAGCTAACGTGGCTGAAGGTGTGATATACTATTTATTATATGGACAGAACGTAAGAATGTTGATCAGAATTCTATAACTACTGGGACTCCAGTGGACTATTTTCCACATACCATTCGCATGACTCGTATATAGTGAGTGATATAGTCTCTGGTGTAATGTTCCTTTATAAAGTATAGACAAACAGAACACATAAGGAAAGAATGAATGTAAGTTAGAAGCTTACCCCATATTGGACATCAGCTCACGTCTACTGCATGGCGACCAGTAATAAACTCTTAAATTGGAGTAAATCACGGGATCCATAATGCTTCCTCTCGTTGGATCTCGCTTGCAGCTGTTTTGCCCACTGTGTTGCATGCCAAGACTATTAGGTGAACAGAGAGTGATATAAGTACTAGTCTTCTCGTCATTTATTGCGTCAAAATAATTTAATGCACCTATGAGGCCGGGAAAAGGCCGGGCATTTGAACTCGGACAACGCTTTCTGTTCAAATTCTCCACCCCAGGGCAATCATTGACGATCAAATGAGTCACTTATTTGCTGTAAAAACTTGTCAGAATTTAATTACAATGGTCAAATATCCCCAGCATGGGCAGCTAATCGCTATCAAATCCCCCACATATGCCCGGCTTCCCCCTCCCCCTCCCACTTAACATTGATAGGTGCATAATAATAAAGGTATCAGATTTTCAAATGCAAAATAAACTTAATTTTATGGAAGCAGAAACAAAACTTATTGCAATTGAAATATCGAAAACAACAATTCTGATATTGGATGCATGCACCAATTTCTGAAAGGCGTGTTACTCATTTGCATCAAATCAAAAGACACCATATAAAAAACGAAACATCATGCAATCATCCTTTTTAGAGATACGCGACCATCTTCAATGAATAATTATAACATCATGGGATGTCCAGGTTAAAATAACAGAACCACATGGTATCACTGCAAGTCGACATCAAACTGTACAAGATACTTGTAAAATAAGAAGAGAAATTTTTTTGTCTTTTGACTTTAATTTGTTTTGCACTTTTTAAATTGATTTTAGAAGTTCCTATATTTTGGAAAATGTTGTGAAACAAACAATTTATGTTTATAATAATTCTAGAACTTACGTGTGTCCTGTCTCATGAGCTATGACAAAAGAAGAACCGAAGCCGTTTTCCTTGTTGAGGGTACAGCTTCTCCTTTCAGAGCACATTCCGTATACCGGTGCATAACCTGAGGAAGAACATCGACCAGTGATGTTAGAAGCGGCCGTCAGTTTACCACTCTTATGATGTGTAACCTCTCTTCGCAGTATCGGTCTTTATATTGTATATTCAATATGACATTTACTACAAAATATCATGCTAGCTTTATATTTTATATCATAAAAATAATAACTGCTTTTATTAAATACAAAGCTCTGGTTATTAAATTTCTGGCGTTTTGATTGGTTCTGCAACTGGTTGGTTATCAGTGCAAAACAGCTATTTCTGTTTCTACCACGGATTGGGTTTGACAGAAGAGTGCCGCGAATTCTGCAATATATAGCAAGTGAGTCTGGTAAGAAAAGTTGTTTTGAGGGGTTAGTACGACAACCTTTTACAACTTTTCACACCATTCTAGCATGGGAAATTTGCTTATGTTTTAGATTCTTTTAAAAAATTTGAAACAACACCTGGGGTAGGATGCTGTGCTAATTGTCTATTGTAAAAATACGTCCTAAAACTACAAGCTATTGACTATGAAGAGTCAGTCTGAATGGAGTTAACACCACCCTCTAATGTTAACTCATTGGCACAGAAGGTAGTAGGCCCCGAGTTGGAACTATTCATTTAAATTTCCATACCTGAAAATCTTCCAAAATTTTTCCTGCAATAAAAAGCAAAATATATGAGGGTAGATTGTAAATTCAGCCTCCAAAATGTCGAAAAAAACAAGTTATAAACTGTAGCAGCTATTATAGCAGCGTGTGGAGAGGGAGAGAAATATACCTTGGTAAACGGAAATTCTCAAAGTCAGTTACGAAAATTAACTTGCTCACATTCCTGTCGGAGATGTGAAATGCTCTTTGATATACTTGGGGTTCGTCTTCGGTAGACAAGAACACATTTCTGGATCCCCTATACTATATGTAAATCCATACTTACACAGGTGCATGCGTATTAGCCTCCTCCGCAGGCAATTCGGGCAACGGAAATAAGTAATCGAGCAACGGATACAGCAAGTGATGGCGAGTGATGGTGAATGATACTGATGGAGACCAAATGAAATTAAATAGGTCTAGGGACGAAAGTGGATGATAGGGGCACGGAGGAGGAAGAGAAAAAAAAAAGAGAAGAGAGTTGCCTGCCAAAAACCGAAGCCAATGGACCGCGTACGTGAGCTTTTGGACCGGCTACGTGACTCCGTTTCCCACAGTAAGCTTTTGCTCAAGTCTTTACCATCGCGCAAAGCAAAGCGTGTCACTGAGAGTGAAAAGATGTCAGAAACCATACAGTTATCTTCAGAACATTCTGTTTAAACTCTCGAAATTCTGTCGTCGATCGAGCCATCAATTCCGTCGCATCATTACAGTTTCAAAGTGAGAAGCTGTGTCTTTGAAACCGTTTTGAAAGCAAGTAGCAGGGAAGAAGTGATACTGATAGCAAAGTTTAGCTTTGTTTTGTGCGGTGAAGGAAGCTTCTCGCCCAAGCGAAGCCGGTAGCTGTTGCCAGCTCCGAGATCCTCGAACATGGTCAGTTAGCTGGCGAATACGAATACAAGGTAGTTTTAAATGCCCAAAAGAAAACCGTGGAGTTACGCCAGAATATAAATACATTCTGTTCAAATTCTCGAAATGTTCGTTCTGTCGGTGATCGAGCCTTCAATATTACGGTCCATTACATATTCAAAGACAAAGTGTGAAGCTGTGCATATTCACAGGCATAATTTATCGCTTACAATTTCAGCGCAATTTCAGTCTCGATTCAGTCTAAAGTGTTGAGACGAGATCGTTTCTTTCTAACATATAAACATGCAATTGGACAGTTGTTTCTGGAGTTCTGTAGGAGTTAGAGAGATAGAAATGAAATATTTACACGCACAAGTTATCGCTTATCTAAAGATCACTGAAATTAAAAACGGTCTAAAGCGCTGATGTACGAATCATGTATCGGGAGACGAGACTGCTTTTAAAATTAATTGTAACATAACATGGCGTCTTGGCGCGCCCGGGGTTAAAGTTGAGTCGGTGCTCCGACAGTTGTTTCTGCAGTTCTGTAGGAGCTAGAGAGATGAAAATTGCATATGCACAAGCAAAATTTATAGCTTAGGACTAAATTATATGTCTAAAGTTCATTGGAAGTAACGACATTAAAATAAATTAAACTAAAGATGCTAGTTGTTGATGTGAGAACAACCGCAGCATGACTCCATGAGAGCAAGAGTGGCGTCTGAACACATCGGGATTTGCGATTCCTTGCTTGCTCGGACAGTTCTATCCGAACTTCTGTGGCAATAGTGTACTCTAGAATGATATATTACTAGAAGGAAATCAATAATGAAGAGCCGATTTAAGAAAACATGACGGCTCGTATGTGGCTGATTGTTTAGCGCTTCGCCTTTCTGAACTTGCAATTGCTAGCGAGATCCTGTCAGAGCCGGTTAGATAACACCAGCATTTCCTGAATTAAAACTTTTCAGCTATTAAAAACCAATAAAAAAACTGAACCGCCGGCACCAGGAGCTCGAGTGGTACTTAGTCTACTTAGCATTTTCCTTTCTGCATAAAATGCTCACTCTCCCCTGGTAGCGCAATGTTGCATGCGCGAACAATATGCGCAATGCACAAAAATATTGTCAGTATTTGGCAGGCAACTCCTTTCATTTCTTCTCTCGCCTCAGGCCCCCACTCGCGCCTCGGTTCGCTCGGCGACTCCCTCGGGGCCTTCGGCCGCTCGTTTTATCGGCTGTCTGAGTTGCCTGCGGAGGAGGCTACATGCGTATATACGTGCATGTTTTCACATACATGCCTAAGTAAATAGTAAAATATTTATATACGTACTTACGTAAATACACACGTACATTCATTCATGCATCTATTCATACACCCATCGATAACAATTCATACATGCATGCATGCATACATACATACATACATACTTATACGTTTTATGCTTTGTTTTACATACATTTACATACATAAGCACATAAATGGGTTCATACATATCAAACCAGATCTTTTACCCTCCTTTTATTTGCGTTACATTTGTCCCCAAAATCCACTTGTATTCGCTGGTATTTGTTTTCTTCGGTGTGGATTGCTTCCCGCGCGAGTTTTTTTTAAAAATATAGTTTTTCTCCTTGTGGCATGTTGTTATTAGTCAGCATAAACACTTATTATTGATGGAAGCTGTCAATGAAACAGAAGTAGCTCGTTTAGGCGGTGGTGAATCAAGCATTGATGCATCTGAAAGCAACGCAAATCTCCTGACAACCGAGAACACCGAGTAGTGGAACTGTATATTCTTCAAAATCCTGTTATATGTATAACTGATGTTAAAATTTTTAGCATTTACCTTGTTAGAAAAACTGTCTGATCAAAGTACGTTTTAGTGTGAATGTCCGTGCCCCTTCGTAACTTGTGTCCCCAACGGCAGACGCTGTTAATGGTGCGTCCGGTTCTATATGTGATTGAGATATCTCTCTGTAAAAGAGGAATCAAGATCCAAAGTATTAAGACAAAAATATATAAATCTGTTTTCTTCAAGCTACATTCCGTTGTTGTATTGGGGTATTATGGGATACCATAAACGTTCAAAAATAATAATCCTCACATCCGATATTAAAACCCTTTAAAAAGTATCCCCACAAATAAGCACCAGGCAAACATATGACCCCACCCCCTCCCTGACAACAAAATAAGCTCAAATCCCGAATATAATATTTGAACCTTGGTTGTTCTGTTTACAATCTTTAGAATTACTAAGTAAACTAACGCATTGATTATTGATAGTGTTATTTTTATTGAACTAGTAAGAATTGAAGTCTGTCAATTTTGTTTAAGGTGATCAAACGACACAGCTATAGGGCGACGAAAGAATATTCCCATGTGAAAGTTGTTACAATCTGTCATCTTACAGGTACAATATATTTTCTAGCGTCATAATATTTTCATTCTTTGAAGGACTGAAAAGTAACGATTCATCCACTATTTCTATTTTCCCCGGGGAATATTGCCCGATCGCCATTTAAGGTGATTTTCTGCTCAAGTAAACGTTTGAAAATAAAATAAAAATATGTGTCTTTCTGCATTTTGGAAAAGAGGGTAGGTCTATAAGATGTCCTATTTCTCCATAGATAACACCTAGAGGACTGGGTATGGCATGTATCTATCACGTGTATTAACAAGCCATCATGTGACCTTACCCGACATTTTAACATTTCATTTCGTTACCGCAAAAACATTGACCTATTTCAAACTGCTATTGACCCTTTGCTAGTACCTGAGCTCATCCTAAAGGGTTAAGAAGGTTTGAATCCGCCAATATCGAAGAACTGGCTATTGGTACTACAAATTTGACAGAAACCCCTTGGAAATGTCTCTCAAAGTGCCAACAGTTGAGTCATAATTTGCATGGGATCTACAAGCAAATTGGTTGTGTCAACCAGGTTGAAACCTTCATATTTTTGGAAGTTTCAATGGAAGATAAAAGTAACTGAATGAATATTGATGGAGGATGTAAACCTTGTTGGACACTTGTAGATAGTATGGAAAAGATTGGAGTTACCGGTTCCCATTTGATCTACAATACGGTTTTCCCATCATAAAAATGGACAGCTGTGTGGAAATTGATGAAACATTGATGTTGTCCTTCACGACGTTCTGGCTCAGCTTGTGTTTATTACATTCTTCAAAGCTAAGTTGATATTTTAGAAGACAAATGGTTGTTATAAACTACTGCACTTCTGGATTGAGTAAGAAATCTGGGAAGAGGGATTCCAGAGTATTCATTTTACAGGTAGATTTTGCCTGTCTTTGTGGTATTGATATTTTTTAGTGAATTTGATATTTGAAGAATTATTTACCCTATTATTTATATGCGAATCAGTATTTTTGACTATTGCTAACCTTTTCCTTTATTTCAACTGCCACATTTACTCATACATTGATATTTCTGAGAGGATGTAGAAAGTTTACATCAGGAGTGTCCCACAACTTTTATAAAACAAAAAGTAAACTTACCGGATTCTTCTCAAGAACAGTCAGTCGTACAACTACAAAATGCATGTTCACACCAAGGGACTTGTGACGAAATATCAGTGATACCTGTTCAAACGTAGCCAAATTCGTGTAAAGTCATATTTGGCCAAATTATTATAATAGTAGAATGCAACAATATGTTGCTCTACTCCTAAATAGTAATATTGGTTTAAGGATGCGCCATTACAATACAAGACAAGACAAGACAAGACAAGACAAGACAAGACAAGACAAGACAAGACAAGACAAGACAAGACAAGACAAGAC
>JANVCK010256737.1:0-15892 GCA_026546655.1 Epizoanthus illoricatus | reverse complement strand
ATCATATCATATCATATCATATCATATCATATCATATATCATATCATATATCATATCATATATCATATCATATCATACCATATCATATCATATCGTATCGTATCGTATCGTATCGTATCGTATCGTATCGTATCGTATCGTATCATATCATATCATAAATTATATTGTAAGACATATAACCTACAATTTATTTAGGCACGAGCTGCCGTGATATCCGGCAGAATTCCCAGGGGAGTGTCCCGGATGGTGTCTATTGGCTCGACCCGAATGGCGGGGATCACTCGGACGCCTTCCAAGCCTACTGTGACATGACGTCACACGGTGGGGGCTGGACAATGTGTTACACGACGAATAACTTTGTCAATATCAAGACAGAAGTGAATTATAGCTCAGTAACTCCCTACGGAACGAATGGATATCGGTCCAACTGTAATAATATACAGGTACAGTATATGTCAGTAGTGTTGTTTAAAATTGAGTGAGACGTCATAATTTCTCAACACATGGGGCAAAACACAAAGTGTGACCATTAAAATGAAAGCTCTTGATGAGTGTACCCTGAGAGTACCTATATCAGAAAAGAGGCAGAAGTCATAAGTTCTCAACACATGGGGTAAAACACAAAGTGCAACCATTCAAATAAAAGCTCTTGATGGGTACTATTAACCCTTTGAGTCATGACAGTGTCTTTCAAAACTGAGGTAGAAGTCATAACTTCTTAACACGCGGGTAAAATACATAGTGTGACCATTCAAATGAAAACTCATGAGTGTAGTAACCCTCTGAGTGCTAAGAGTGCCTTTCAAATCCAAGTGAGCTAGACCCGGTAACATCTCAACACATAAGTTATTATTATTTTATTGTGTTTAAGCCATTCAAATAAAGGCTCTTGATGAGTACTATTAACCCTTTGAGTAAAAAAATGTCTTTCAAAACTAATTGAAGTGTCATAAGTTCTCAAAATGCAAAACCATTAAGGATATCCATACAAATTAAATGTTTTGATGAGTATATTCTCATGTTTGATTACTACTTGTTTTCTATTATCATTTTAATGATATAGGGTCTCAAACATTTCCAGATTGGTCGAAGTTGTGAATAATAACACTATCCAATGTGACTTGAGAAATCTACTGCAAAGACTATACGTTGACCAGTTTGAATGTGAATTAATACCAGGGCGTTTATCAAAGTTTATACCGCAAGTTTTATTGCAGAGGAAATGAAAATACTATTAACATCTATTCATGCATCATGCTAGCAAAATTCCCAACATTAAAGCTAGGAACGTTTTTTGAAAACTTGTTAAGGGAATCCTGAAGTGAAAAGCACTTTGCTGTCAAAGTGAAAGAACTTGTTCCACTGAATTACCTTTTGAAGTTTGTGAGGTCTCAAACCATCACACCAACAAGAATGAAACTAGCGAAAGCTTTTCCCACTTCGACACTCATGGGCCCACCCTCTTGGATTCAGATGCACCGATTGACCGTGGCTTGGGCCTGAGAACGGCAACTCACTGACGTCATAATCCAAGATGGCGTACCCATGATAGTCGAAGTGCAAAAATTGGGAAACGTTTTTGCTCCGTAATGGTTTTGGACCCCAAAACCCTCACAGAGTAATTCAGTGTAACATGTTCTTTCATTTTGCAAATTTGTTTTTCACTTCAGGATTCCTTTAAGTTTAAAACCTATTTTTAATTGCTATAGTTTTTAGACAAACGGTTCGAACCTTCAAAGACAGCGTTTTCAAGATGTTCCCTACAACCTTTTTCTTGTACTCAACAGTTTAACGAAATCATGTTCGTGGACGTGTCAACAAAACAAGCCGCCTATTTTGAACGTGAGTCTGGTGTACAGCTAAAGGCCGCAGAGAATTATGGGGACCAGGCAAGCACCAATGGATTATGGGTATCACGTGGTGTGGCCAGTACAAGCCACAAATACCAGCTGCTGATATGCGATACCTCCGCCTATCGGGGTTTCTTCGTCACTGGCTATACCTCTTGTTGGAAGCGTTGTAACTGGTGGTGCGGCGACACTAGTTTGCCTTACTTTCGTACGGCCAGCACGGATTCTGCCTACGCAGGGGTCGCGTTTAACATTAATGGCCATAGAAGTCGTCCTGGGAGACTAATGAGTGTTGGGATTCGTTAAACTTAAAGGCAATGCGCCAGCCTATAACGGCTCGAAATCTATTTATGACTGCCGTTCTGGTGTCTGGTGTTTTCACCCCACGCGAACTAAACCAATCACAGGCGTTATAATTAACTTGAAGCTCACTGATTGGGCGATATTTTAGACAGTCTTCAGGACACTACGTGGAGTCGCTACTATACCTAGCACATTGCCTTTAATGGGAGAGGATTGGAGCTATGGACAACCTTCCCTCCGGTATACTGCTAAGGTTACCGTATTGCGAGAAATGGTAGGGTGAAAGATAGAAGGGGTCTAGTTTAGTTTAGTTTAGCTTCTCTTAGATTCTTTGCTTATAGCTTGTACTTCTTATTGATTAAGGGTCGGTTATCAATAGGTGGTTTGCATGTGACGTCATACAAAAACTAAATCAATAGTATAGATCTTCTAAAGTCGCGACTTTTATATGTTTCAGGGTTGTATTGTTCAAGTCCTCCTGCAAACCTTAGGATGATGGAGGTGTTTTGATTCAGAGGTATGGATGTTTGAATTTCTTCGCCACGAACCTTTCGCGTACCGAGTTCCGCTGGTCCATGTATCCCAATTAGAACTGGAATATTTTAGCTTGATAAATCATTAAAAGTAAGTTGAAATTGGATCTGTAGCAAAACTAGATAAGTTACAATGGAAATTTGGCTTAGCCAACAACGTTTTTGGCCGCCATGTTGGTACACCAAAGTGGTACACCAACACCACCGCATACATATTTCTTTAAATCCGGCTTATGTATCTCGGCTAGGAAATACATTCTTGCTCCAAAATTTCGCCAAGTTATGTACTTTTGCAGCCTCTACAAGCTCAAAAACATTTTAGTGACCCTGGTTAAACGTATTCCTGTGAGGACCCTGTGACATCAGTGCAAACCACCTGTTGGGACGTTTCCTGCCACACGCTCTTGTTATGTGGTGTTACTGATGTAATGTTTCCTTTGTGCCATTTTATAAGCCAATAAGGTGACTGCATGTATATAGCATACATGTAAATAATAATAATAATAAAAATAATAAAAATAATACCAATAAAAGTAAATTATGCAATAATAAAAGTACTAATACAGTTGAAAGTACAAAGTGGGCATTACTACTGATGGGAGTGAGCGTTTGTCCACGTAGTAACTATGAAGTTTAGATGTGATCGAATGATGACAGAGTAAGCAAGTTTTTACAGTCCCGAGGTACATTGTTCCACGGGTCTACAGCTCGGGCAAGTGGGACACGTGGTGGCCCAGTAGTTAGTTAGTGTGTCGGATTCACGATCCAAAGGTTGGGGGTTCGAACCCGTTTTAGATCACCAAGTCTTCGACTTCTTTTGACGTTTTTAAAAAATCCAAGATGGCGACCAAGAAATCCAAGAGGCAACCTCGTTCTCTGAGCCCTGGGATCAAGGCTGCCCAAGAGGTCAGATTTATGACGTCATATGTGACGTTACAGATCACCAAACATTTTGGTTTCTCCTAGTTAGCGATCACTCTAAGTTGTGTCTGCATCATTTATACTTGTAGAGACACCGGGGGATGACGCTTTGAGCCTCCCCCTCCCCCAGTCCCAGGAACGCCTGAACGGGATTACATGCGACTTTTCCGTAAGTAAAATTGGTGTCATGCATTCCGATAATTTGTTCGCCCCACCTTCGTCTTTAGCGATGTCCCTGTTTCCGTCAATTCTAAAGTGGTCAGCACACACTGAATCACTCGCCACCAAATTCTGCCACATAATTATTTTAATGCCATTTCCCCTTATACAGCAGTTCTATACACAATTCCATTCCAATGTATATGGAAGTCTTCTGTGACGTCATTGCTTGCCTTGTGCAGTTGTGGTAAACAAATGAACGACATCGCAAGATACATCAGTGCCAAGTTGTACGTGAAAATGTCACCTGGAATCTGTATCGAAAGTTGACAGATTTTCGGCTTTCTACCAAGATTTTGTCACATTGTCAAAAATCCCCACACATTTCATTCACTTTCACAAACTTCCGATCTAGAACTCTCGCGGTGCTTGCGCAGTCACATAAGATTTGACGAGACAACTAATTTTGATTGGTTGCATTTTATCATTGTGTGTTCATTAATCATTTGCTTGTGTGGTAACCGTTTATGCCAATTATGCGCAAGTTGTTTCATAACAATTCTTGGTTGCATGGCTTGTTTATTTTTGGCAAGTCAAAGTAGTTTTATAGGAAAACGCTACGAGTTCACGATGTTTGAATTCAGACATCACGCCCTTACTGCCGACAGCTTCCAGTGGCGTACCGGTACGCCACTGGCTTCATAGATATCTGGTAGTGGAAATGCAGCTTTACACACGTATTTGTTTTCTTAGTGAGCGTTTCACCGTTGGTTAGTTTGCCTCATCTGACACATGACAATATTTACCTTTAAATTAGATTACAATTCTCGAGCAGATTCCATGAATGTACATACACTGTACGTCACATGATGCTTACATTGTTATGTAGAAAAAGTTGCGAGATCTCGAGTATTATTTAGGCGCCGTACACACTAATACGTTTTCGTTTGAAAACGCATACATTTTGATGCATTTGCACCGACCGTTTACACTAAAACGATCGAAAAAGGAGGTCTGTCGTTTTGATGTGGACGGTTGAAAACGGAGGTTTTCGAAAACGCTAACGTCATGAACAGAATTATGCATGGCCCAGTGGGCAAGAATAGAAGATGAAAACGTCGACAAGAGCCTGGGAACGAAAATGCGTCAATGTCAACGTTTTCCAGACCCTAGTGTGGACGGTCGAAAACGCTACGAGAACGCTAGTGTGGACGCAAATCTTTTTATCCGTTTTTGATAAAATGAAAACGGAGGATTGCGAAAACGTTTTAGTGTGGACGGGCCCTTAGAAACAAGACGCGGCGAAGCACAATGCAATTGGCTTCATTACAGAATGCAGCGAGCTGACAACTTTTCTGTCGCCATCTTTAGAAATACAACGTGAAAACCACAAGTTAAAAGTTTTTTGCACAACGCGAACGTTAGAATATAAATCGCCTGATTAGATATCTGGCTTCAAAACGGCTACGTTATTCAATTCTTAGTATTCAAAATCCCTAATAAAAAATCATATCAAACGAATTAATTGTACAGCAAACTAACACGAAAAGAAAAAAAAGCAGAAATTTGTACGCCATCCCCGTCTTGTATCTAAATCTGTCTAGGGACTGCAAAGTGATGAGGAAGGTGTTGTGTACATTCGAGAGTTTTACTTAGAGTTTCTATCTAACACGTAGACACCGTTTAAAGGCATTGTATGGCAGTTTCACAATGAATGAATAGGGAGAGGTCAAGCATCACGTATACCGTGAACGGGAAACGTTAGGTAGCCGTCTGCCATTTGCCGTTAATCCACCATCTTTGTTCGGTTTGAGCTTCACGTAAACGCGGTGCTGTTAAACGTGAAAACACACCTCCTCGCATAGAAGACGGGAGACGCCGAACGGTAAACGCGCCTAAAAGTCAGGTAATTGTGATCACCCCTGCCATTCGCAAGAAAATTGTACGCGATGCTTAAACTCTCTAATGAACGCCCTGAATTAGACTGTAAACGGCCCTCCTCTTCCTTCTAATTGCTGCCATTTGCAACGACAACGAACGTTCTTGGAAACTGAGACATGCAAAAAAACTAAATCCGACGTGTTCCTCCCCCAACAATCACATCGCAAACACATGGTTTGCAAGATAACTGCAAATCTTGCCACTGCGGCAAGTCTGAAGGTAAAGTAGGACCGTTTGTAGAATAGTTAAAAATAGAAAGTAAGTATATTTTTCAGTCGTCCAAATCAAATATCAAAGTGTTCATCAGTACTGGCTCCTGCTTTCTAGAAGGCAAATCCCCGAGATATTCACTCGCTATATTCTCTCCCTTGCTCTCTGTATCATTAGTCCTTGGAGTGTTCTGATTTGTGTCGGTGTTGTTTGCTAATCCGATAACCCGTTCATTTGTCTCTGCTGTCACTGCTTCTTTCACAGATTCAGCGACCAGCTCGGTTGCCTCTTTCTCCTTCTTCAACTTCGCCTCCATCTTCCGCCTTTTCTTATCTTTTTTGTTACTGAACACTCGCACTTCAGGATTAAAATTGAACCGCACGTTCTTACGAGGGGACTCTGGGATCGTGCCACACCCCTCCGTGCCGCTTGTATCGGACGAATAATCTCCCAGAGACTCCTCCGAACATGTACTTGAGCTTCTACGAAGACACGACTTTCTGATTTTCTTTGCATTTTCAATTGCACTTGGATCAAAGGAGACGTGTTTGGTCTCCCTCGGGCTCAGCACGTCCGATGACTGCGAGGCGGATTCTTGTTGCACCAGGTCACTCGTAGTGGCTGTACCCCCCTCAGATTCACCATCAGAGCTTAGGGACCAGCTTCTCGCCTTGGACGCCAAATTTTCAACGTTGCTTTGTAACGCCTGATAGCATTTCCCCATCATCTTTGTGTCTAGACTTTCGCTCTGCTTTTCAGGGTCTTGGTATTCTTCTTGGGTTTGATTTGTTTCAACGACTGCTTCGCCGTTTGCTACTCGTAGCTCTGAATCAGCGCCGATTTTCTCGTCGGCACAAAGGTTTAGTTCTTCTTCTTGTTTCTGTTGAGGAACCTGTGTTTCCAGCTCTATGGTGAGACAGTCATCAGACACAGAGGTGACTTGCAGTTCTGTTTCACCGCCCAGTGGTCCTGTTGCCTGATTAGCAGGAAGAATAAAGAAAACATTTCAGACTCTTGTTGTCTTTTCTTAAACTGACTCAATTTATCAAGGGATGAACCATTTGAGTCGGGGGGGGGTTGCACGGTTCATGCATGTCGCTTTCCACTGATTTGTCTGTGCGCCAGGCCAGCCCGACCGGTCAGTTCTCAAACAGAACGCGACAACTAACGGAACTGGTTCTGGTTCTGGCCAGACTGGCCCTGCTCATGGATTATAGCCGTTCAGTTCTCCCGTTCCGGACGTCTTTTGGCGGGAAAAGGATGCTCGCGCGCGCCTTGACCTTTCCATTTACAATGGCCAGAACCAGTTCTCCGGCCGGTCAGACCCGACAAATGGAAAATGGCCAGTTGCTTCCCCGTATAAGCCCACTTAGCCGGGGTATTTGTTTTCGTTGTATTTGTTGTTTTTGGTAAGGTACAATAAGTGTCTTGTTGTGTTCTTCTTACTACCCCCCCCCCCGTCCCCATACCTCCTTATCAAAGTTAAATTTCAGCTCATAACTAATTCTGCAGTCTGATCACATCTAATTTAAACTGAAAGGGCAGTGGTGGACTAGGCTTGGAGCACTTGGATCCAGATAGAACAATTCTGATTGCTAACTATACTCCGAACTGAAAAACCAAATCTTAGGTATTTGTTGAGTTACAGCTAAAAGAGACACAAATAAATCACGTTTTCAGCAGTAGGCTTCATTTAATCAACTGGTTCAAAAGTTAGTTTGTTTCTCAAACTTATCTTTTAATATTACACGGCCTTACGACCACCCCGGTATTTTAAAAGGCCACTTTATTTTGACCTGAACACAAGCCCAGTCATTTTGATATCTGGAAACCCCGTTGATCGTGGTAATCCGATTAAAGAGGTTCCGCTGTCGGGTTCACTGAATTTAACCCTTTATCACTAGACCGAGAAGCACTAAATTTGTCCACCAGCCGCTGTTCAACGTATTCGGCTCACGCGATCATTCCCAAAGTATATATTTCATCCCTTTAACACTGAACATTGACAAACAATGGCAAAGAAAGATCTGAGACTTCGATGCGATGAATGGAACTCTGTTTACTTAGTTTTGTATCCATGTGCTTCGATTCCGGACAAGTACCTGCTGGGCATGCACGAGGAGAGCACGTGCATTGCAGGTCCCGCTATACCAGTCGCTAATGTTCACAACAACAAATTCCCACCTCCTCCCCTCCCCTCCAGACAAGTACCTGCTGGACACGAGGAGAGCACGTGCATTACAGGTCCCACTATAACAGTGGCTAATGGTCACAACAACAAATCCCGCCTCCCACCACCCCTACTTTGCGGCAAGTTAAATGAAGATTGCTTCGCACGAGATCGAAATGTGGTAGTAATTATTATGGTTTATCACAGACCTCAATTCAGTATAAAAAGAGTTTGTATAGGAATCAGCTGGGAGTCGTGAGTAACATAAATGATCTGTTAAGGTACATCTAACTCTTTTTTTGTTGAGGCTTTCTTGCATGAGACGGCTACGCTGCAGTATTAATCCAAAATCATTTTTTAAAAATATAGGAAATGCACTTCCGGAAAGTTTATATTTGCTCTAATATGCAGTACTTCCAGGTCTTGAAACGAATCGGGAAGTTCTATACAAAAGTCGCATAGTTCTGAGAATTTATCACACACAGATCAAATTGGGGTCTGCTGTGTTTGCTAATTGTCACCCTGTGATAGGCCAAGTCTGTGCCTCTTCTGCTAGACTCTGAAGTCAGTTCAAAGTTTCAGTAACTGAACTAAAACTAACGTAAAACACGAGACTTAGTACAGTACAATAACACAGCTCAAGTAATTCTTACAAATCGAATTCAAATTACAATAAAAATCCCAAGTCTAACAAAACGTGGAAACCAATTCATGGCAACAGGTTCCTTACCTGAACGGTTTATCGCAGCAGTGACTTGATTTTCTTCGCTTAAAAACATTAACTGCCCGGTGTGACACAAAAGGTCCCTTCACTTCACAGGATATTATTTTGTTCTTCGGGGACTAGGTTAATCACAACGGTTCTAAAGCGAATACGATGACATGTTCTGGAACACATTTACTCATCGGCGCTGTGCATGAGGCCACGTGTGTTTGTAGCAGTGGTCAAGCAAAACACATCAGTTAAACCCCTGTATTGTCTACCTGTTCACCAATCAGTTTATTTGACTTACATCAGACGAAATAAGGTTCAAAGTTCTGGTCGTAAGTAAAATATGCAGTTCAAAAAAGGAAGGCCTTCTCTCCAGAACTTCCAACATTAAAGTTTCAATACCAGGAATTGTTCACAAACATCTACAAAGTACTGAAATTATTTGGCGCGAATGAGAATCTAATGGCAGGCTCTTCCCGAAGCAGGGTGATGCCTTCAACAACAAAACAACAATATCTTTTCTAATCCTTCACAGTAGAGACTGGGGCGACCCTTCTGCTAGCAAGTGATAAGAGGAAATATTCGAACTACACTGTTCTTTCTTGGTTCCCTAAACTTCCCTTATCAGGTTCTATTTTCCTGTTAAGGCGGGCACTCGGAATCACTTGCAGCCGTTCAGCCCTCGATATTACTGACTGTTGCGTTTCTTAAAAGTACTATGTAACGATGTAACCGGCTTCCTGTTGTGTCTGCTCTTACTCCCACCATGCACCACAGGTACAGCCGCGACAAAACAAATATGCGGGCCTGGGTCGAGATTCACGGCGTCAGAACGATAGCGGAGTTCGTTTTCCCTTTTCCCGACAATCCCTCCGGCGTTAAAAAAAAGCCAAATAGAACCATTGTTAGTGTGATTCTAAGTTATTGTTCAAATATAATATTAAAAGAAACGTACCCAAGGGTCTTGTTCAGAGATCTCTTTTATCATCATCTCCACACTCTTCTCGGTGATAAAATATTTCTCCTGGGATACGAAACACACAGTAAGTCTACTATACAGTCCCGCAAGGACTGCGGTGGGGGAAATATACACACAATCTGTTGGGGGGCGGAATGCGTACAGTAAATATACATGTACTGTGGACTTCAGCGATAACATTTGTGCTGCTCTTTGGTCCCAGATGACCTGGCCACATTCTCGTTCCCAGAGCCTTGCTCGCTCTTCTAACAGTGCCCACGTTATGTTATCCAGCGGTATTTCTAGGCGATCAAAGGCTCTGGTTTTCTTGAGAAAATAATATAAAGGTCCGTGATTGGCTAAAACACTAGAATTGGTGTCTCTCGTTTGTATCAAATTTAGCGTTAAAAAGTGGTTGGTTTTCTTGGTTTAAGTATTTCTTCAAGATCTTGAAGAATCGTTGTGGAGTAAACCAGAACCTTTGATCGCCTACAAATACCGCTGGATAACATAACGTGGGCACTGTTAGAAGAGCGAGCAAGACTCTGGGAACGAGAATGACCTGGCCACGGAAGTATATACAACGTTTTCGAGGGGGAAGGGAGGTAGCTGCAGTACAATGGAGTACTTACTGCAGGAACTCTTATTCAATACCTCTAGTTTCTGTTCTGTTGGGCCAGCCGCAAAGCTGACTGTCCCACAGGTTAGAGAAGGGATGTGTGGGGTAGAGACTTACTCTCACAGGTGGGGAGTGGGGAGTAAGTGCAGTACAGTGGAGTGCTGCAGGTAATCTCATGTATACTAGTACCTCTAGTTTTTATTCTGCTGGGTCAACCTCGATGCTCACTCTCCCACGCGTGTTCGTGGGTGTGTGTGTGTCTGTCTGTGTGTTTGGGGGGGGGGGTCGTTGCAGAACAGGTGGAGTACAGGTGGAGTGCTAGAAAACCGACTTTCCCACAGGTAGGTAGGGCGGGGGTGGAGGTGGGGGATAGTAGTTGCCGTGCAGTGGAGTACTTCAGGAATTTCTCATATGGTACCTCTAGTTTCTCTTCTGCTGGGCCAGCCTCGAAACTCTCCCACAGTCCTTGCGAAGATTCACTCTTTTGCAAGATGAGCACGACATTGTACTTGTTCACGTCGATGTGGCACAGCTCTGTATCCAGAGTGTTTCCTTCGGGGAACGTAATGTAGAGAGCATAGTCTGCACTCGGCAGCTCGTGTTCACTGCTCACCTCGGACGGGAAACTGATGTAACACTGTACAGCAAGAAACAGGAATAGCAAATAGATTGATCAGTTAGGGAAATTCCTAAACTACATTGGGAGCAGGGCCAAACACATGCCTTAGATAGGGGCCAACGTTTTTCATGAAACACAGCTGTCAGCGAATGATACCAGTCCAAACTCCCATTTTTGATCACTGATTTTGTTCTGAGGGGGCCTAGTAACGGTTTTAGTTTGGCAGATATTCAAGAACAACAATTTTTTAAAAGTATTGAGTTTTAGCTCCAGATGAGAAGAGTGTGGCAGGCCCCATCCCCTATACCCAAATGAGTCCCTCCACAGGGCAAACATGTGTCTTGACCTGCCCCCTACTTCCAGAACATTCTGTGGCCAATATCTAGTACCTTGTTGCCATTAAATCCCAATGATATAGTGTCCAGTGACAAGTCAGGTATATTGACAATGAATGTGACTGTCTCCTCGTCCTGGTGGTATGTGTATGGTGGGCAGTTGAAGAACAAAGGAGATGAGAATTCTGAAAGATGACAAGTTGTTAGTTGAGCCACGTGCCAAGAAGCAGCTTAGGGCCTTTCATTTATTACAGCCCGGGGAGGGGAGGGGATGGGGGCTTGTAGTTTTGAAAGATTTAGGGCCTGGATATATGAGCCCAGTAAGCAGGTTGGTGCACCCATGTGTGATCTTGTCTCATGCCTATTTCCCTTATGAAAATTTCGTTGCGTTCTTATGAGAAGGTGGGCTGCAATTTTAAATCCCCCCCCCTCCCTTTGGCCATAATAAGTAAACCCCCCCATTACAATGCCCCACTTTGAGTAAGACAAAAATATTAAAATCCACTTCCTCTCCACAAAGCTATTAAATATTTCGGTTAATCTGCCCATCCTAATGGACATGTCTGTCAAAGATTTACTTGTCTCAATTAAATATTTATTTGTGCTGGACAACTGCACATCACTAAGATCTACAGGAGGTGTGTCATCATCTACTAAGGGGGAGGGAGTAATCATTTACTTACCTTTTAAAGAGGTTGGTAAGTCAAACTCTACATCCTCCACATCACTAAGCTCCACAGGAGGTGCATCATCATCTACTGAGGGGGAGGAAGTAACAATTTACTTACCTTTTAACGAGGTCAGTAAGTCAAACTCTACATCCTCCACATCACTAAGTTCCACAGGAGGTGCATCATCATCTACTGAGGGGGAGGAAGTAACAATTTACTTACCTTTTAACGAGGTCAGTAAGTCAAACTCTACATCCTCCACATCACTAAGCACTACAGGAGGTGTGTCACCATCTACTGAGGGGGGAGGGAGTAATCATTATTTTATTTACCTTTTAACGAGGTTGGTAAGTCAAACTCTACATCCTCCACATCACTAAGGACTACAGGAGGTGAGTCATCTTCTACTGTCTCATCTTCCATTGCTTGCAGTTCAGGCATGTCATCAAACTCAGCTTCATCGTCATCAGGATGTTTGGCAACATCCTCATTCAATGAAGAACCACACCTGTCTGCTGCTGCCACTGATTTCACTGCTCCACTGGTGTCAACATCTGAACCCATACTGTTTCTAGAAGTTTCTCTGTCATCACCACTTGGAGTGCCATTTGTGACAGCATGATCTCTTAAAACATCTTCATTTGTTTCTGATTGTGGGGCATTTCCCAAGTTGTTCGTAGTCTTCTCAATACTGCTGTTTTTATCTAGGTCAGCTGCTTCAGTGTTAAGATTGGCTTTGTCACCCTACAGGGCAGGGCAGATTACTTGAGTCAATTGGAAGTGGAGATCCCCATGGTTACAACTACATTTTTATTTAGATCTCAAGATTGTATTATCATTCTTTCAACAAGCTGTACCACTACAACATACACACATGGCCTAACTATGTTAAATTGTCCTGGTAGTTATAGCTCAAACAATAATGATTATGAAATGATGATAATGATAATGATGATAATGACAATGATACTGAAAATGATTATGACAAAAATGAAAATAAAAATGAAAATGAAAATAAAATGAAAATAAAAATAAAAATGCTCATGATAGTGTCAGTGATAGCAATTTATGATGATAATAGAAATGACAACAATAATGGTACTGATAATGATGACAATGATAATGATAATGATAATGATAATGATAACAACAACAATAACGATAATGATAATGATGATGATGACGATGACGATGACGATGACGATGACGATGACGATGATGATGACGATGACGATGACGATGACGATGATGATGATGATGATGTTAATGATAATGCATGATGACAATGATACTGATGATGGTGATAATGATGACAATGATGATGATGATGATGATGATAATGATAGTTATGATGATGATGATGATAGTGATGAAGTCCGATCCTGTCACCTAACTAGAAGACACTGTAAAGACACTTTTGAGTTTCTTTCTAAAATTCACTGCTTTCAATCAGTCTTGGAAGTCTTCAAAATCTGATGTTGGTGATAAAGGGCATTGATTGCTAGCCAGGTAACTAGTGAAAAAGAACAATTTGTCTGAACCTCCAGGCTGGGCCTGACTCACCTGCACTGAAGATATCACTGGAGGTGGTGGAATCACTGGCAATGTCACAACCAACTGCTTCTTGCTCTTGTCAAACTTGGCTGAACCATTCTCCTCATCAACAGGATAGGGCAAATTAAGGTGGCAGTGATTAAGGAAACTATAAAATTCAAGATGGCAGATTTGTGACATTGCATTCATGATGTCATATTTAAATTAACTAATAACCAAAAGATACATTCATTTATGGACTAATTTAATATTAAAAAATAGACTGCCAGCTGAGACATTGCTAGAACTTATAATAATAAGAAATTTAAACAGGAGGCCTAAATCTCTCCCCAGTCCATTTGAGACAAAAAAGGGCCAGGTAGGGTTAATATGACTTCACATCAAATAAATAAATGATTCTGGAAACTTTGATTTCAATATAATTAACTAAAGATAAGTATTATTATATGGTTGATTGATTTTGCGTGCTGTGATTGGTCAACTGCAGGACTGGTCCAGACCTCTTGCTTTCAAGCAGTTTTCATTTGTTTACTTTTTCAAGTTTTGTTTCACAAACAAAAATTCAGTTAAAATGCAACAAAGCCATAAACATCTTATTAACCTCGTTTGCTCGGTCTGTATGGTAAGTTATAGATCCTCATTCTTTTTCAACCCATTTTTCATGGCCCATGCACTTTGTGCTTCGGCCATAAAAGTAAGGAAAAAACACAGTCCATAACTTGCCATACAGACCTCACACTCAGCTAATAAAAGGTATGTATATTATGGTATACATCTCAAATAAAAATAACAGGAAGGATATCTCAAGGTGGTAAGGAGGGTTCTTGCATTCCAGAAGCAGCTTCTTCTCAAAGATGTCAAGGTCAACTCCAGTTGCTGATTGCTGAAAGGACAAGGATTACAAGTTATATGACAATTCAAAACACAGGCTGTTGAGCAGGCAACTTTCCTGGGAATTTATAAAATGATCAAATAACTTCCTCTTTTCCCAAAGTCGAGGGTATACAAAGAATGACTAAGTACTACACTTGGACTTGCAGGGAGTACAGCACTGGACAAAAAAAGTATAGTAATAATTATAATAATAATATTAATAATAATGATAATTAATACTAATTTGCAATTTATATTGGCAAGCCCCAAGGGTTTGCACCACACCCATAAACTGATCAACGGCCAGTACATTGCAAGATATAAATCAAAATAAATCAGTTCTACATCTATAGATACAGTACCATAATGTGAGGATGAAACAATTGCAGACCTGATGTGTTAACAATAAGATAAAGAAAAGAAATTGAACAGTTAATTGAAAGCAACGTTAAAAAGATGAGTTTTGGGCCTGTTAAAGTAATGAAGTGTGACTGTGAAACATTGTGTAAATGACCATGTAAACACTGTGCAAATGACCATGAAAGATCATGTAAATGACCGGATACAAGTACTTGTACATATACCTGACTCCAATACGGAATGGGAGGAGGGGCTGCGGAGGGGTAATCTACCAGCAGTTTGGTGCCAGAGGAGGAGCAGGGGATGCTGCTGGGTCCTCAAAACACTTTGTATACCAGACCATTAGGTTTGCTGTTTTTAGCACTCTCTCCTAGACTGTGTGTTGGATACTTCAATCCTATCTACATGAAGACTAAATCAAGCCAAACAAAATCCTCAAATTTCACGCCATTAGTAAATTTAAAAAATATAATGTGATGAACAGCTGTATTACTGCAAACCATCCAAACTGTTGTTTTCCAAGAAATGAGCAATGCAATTATGAATCAAAAACCACTTTCTCAATAGGACAGCCATCTGCTCTTTAAGATTCCAGATAACTGGGCTCAAAATTGTGATCGATATGGTCACATTTGCAACCACAATTTGTTGCTCTGCAACTAAAAGTTGCAGCAGTCACATTTCTGCAACTAAATCTCACTTAAAGTATCTCTAGTACATTGAATATTTTCCAGCTTAGTTTTTCCATAATCATTAAAAGAATGATAGTTTGACAGTTCTGTCCAGTCCTAATTTTTCAATGAAATTCCATAGCTCACTGGCACTATTAGATCCTTTTTCATTTAGTGTTGTTCTTTTCATACCATAATTATGTGATGATGTGTTCATTGATGCACCTGGAATATTCAATGAATGAGGGATCCTGGAACTAGACTGCATGTCATGTGACCATCAGGAGATCAAGATGGCTGAGGAACATTTTGTTGTGTATAAGACTAACAAGATCATTTTCTCTGTTTACAAACCATACTCTATACGGTAGCACATGTACAGTACCCACATAGCCCACATATGGGAGTACCCCCTCCCCTCCCCTCCCCTCCC
>JANVCK010256626.1:5126-15895 GCA_026546655.1 Epizoanthus illoricatus | reverse complement strand
TTAAAAACTAATTACAAATACTTTAAAAGGACTAAAACTATCGATAAAATTACATGTTAGTAGCAAATCACAAATACTTTTGTTTAAAAATAAATACGTTTGTTTACAAGAGGAAGGTCAGTATCCTCACAGGGGAATGGCACTAGCAAAAGGCGTGATGGCTTGTGGAAAATCAAAATGGTGACAGTGAAGAAAGGCTGCGCGGAATCTCCTGGGAACAAAGCTTGGTAATTAAGCCAGTATTAGTGTCAGACCCCAAGTATTGAACTTTATTTGCTCGTCCGTCTTGATGTGAATTTATGACGACCCACACAAGATGACTTATTCGTCTAGCTTTCACACCAAGATGAACAAATAGTCAGAACACATCAGAAACAAGCTGGTAGATAATTATAGGTAATTGTGATAATATTACAGGATTTGTTATCGGATTGTGTCCAATTAACAAATTTGCTAAAAAAGTAATGAATAATAGTGGTTAACAAACCAATCACATTTGAGGAAATTGTAATATTTATATATAGCACATTGCATTCAGACAAAATGTTAATTCAAACTGCAGTCTGAGTTGTTTTGGTGAGTGTGGACAACAAAAAATTTATAGCCTGCAAAAAGTTTTCACAAGCTAAATTAATTGTATAGCATGCTATATATATAAAGCATCGTCTGAACACAGCAATAATAATAATAATATAAATAATAATAATAATAATAATAATAATAATAATAATAATAATCATAATAATAATAGAAATATACAGTTTGCTGAATTTTTTAAGAACTTCCTACCTGATGTGCTTTGATTATTCTTGCAATCTGTGGGGCTAGGAAAATGTCTTCTTCATTTTCTGGGTGTCCCATGTTTACCAGCACTCTTCCTTCTGAATTGGGACAGTTGAGAATGTCTTCAGTATGTGTTCCTGAATTGTCATAATCTACATCCGACTGTTCGTTGGAATCAGACGTTTCCCCCAGCTCCTCCGACTCAGAATCTGAACTTATAACCTGCACGGCTTGACAACACGGTGTCCTTGTGGGTGTCACTTCATCATCGCTGTCAATCACAATAACATGCTTTCGCTCGTCACTCTTCTGTTCTCGAAAATCTACGACAAGTGGCGACTCACTGCGAGTGTTGCCAGATGCTGAACTCACAGTTGCTGGAGAAACAGACTTTGATCGAGCTTTCTCCGATGCAGCAACAACCATTGCTTGCAAATTTCTCTTTTGCTCGGCCACCACTGAGTCAGTTTTTAGGCTTTTCTGCAACTCCAGTCTCTTCAATCGCTCTCTTTCCTCTTGTTGCGCTTCTAATGTTTCCGACTGTAGTTGATCCTCTCGAAAGATTCTTCGAATTCGGCGCCGTTTTGTTGGATCTACGTACTTCATTTTCTTCTTTCTTTTCTTTTTTCTACTTTTTCCATCATCCACCACGTTGTTTTCTACATCGTGAATTTCAGATTCTTCAATTTCATCTTCTTCGTCGTCTCCGAAATCCGAATCATTTTCATCCTCCTCAGAAGAATCGAACGGAGATTCTCCGATCAAATCATCAATTCCACTTTTTTCTATTTGAACATCAGAGGGTCCGGGCATGGCCATGTTTCATAGGTTTTAATCGAGTAATGAATGGATCAGTAACTGCGCTTGCTCTGAGAAACATGTGCCTACATACACTGATACAGGTCCCCCAGCTTTTCGATTATGGCCAACCCATAAACACGTATCATCAAAGCACATACAACCACTACAATCCGCACTGATTAACAGCTGCCTCGTGCTTTGTTACGTATGATAAAAGTTTACTTCGAAGAGAACTTGCTACCGCCATCTTTGAAACACGCACGAGAGAAACGACGCTATGCAACCTAGCCTGCGAGCCCATTGTTCGACTTCACAATCTCGATCTCACTGGCACAGTTTTTTTAGAGTTGAGTTTCTTTTTCAAGAATTAAATAATATATTGCATTCTCATTCGGACTGGAGAGAAATATACAGGAAAGTCATGAAACTAAACAGTCATTCATATGTACAATATACCAATTTAAATGTAACTTTAATATTCTAAAAATATTACAAATTGTTGTCAAGCAACAACCAATTGTCTGCCAATTTTGAGGATGCTATTGCCAAGATATTACTGCAACTAGATTAGTACCCTGCAATTATTGACCATCAAAAATCAACAGGATCAGAAATACGAACAATTCTTTCACAGGCACTCCCTTACAGAAGAGTACTGCCTCAGGAAATGCTCTTTCATCATGTCCTGTTCTGTGTTGATCACTGCACATTACGTGCTCTCAAACCTGTCTCATCACTTCAGGGCACAACAGAAGCGCCATGATCAAATAAGAACAAGTGTTTCTGTGTTATAGTCTGGGATTATTTATACATAAATACTTATACACGAACACAGGACATGAAGCAATCACTATACAGAGTAAGATCAAGAACGAACAAGAACAAAGTAACAAAAACACAACGAATACTATGGACTGAAGCACGAATGAACAAAACAGCACAACACGCAACTCCTGAAGGCTGACGGGAAACAATAAACTCGGCACCAGTCTCCCTCAATTACTGCGCATACGTTTTCTTTCAAAATGGCGGACGAACCTTCCAAAGATGACACTGGCGGAAAACCAGTTTGTTCTTTCTTTAAAAAGTCAAACAGGAACAAAAACGTGCGCAAAAGAAAGGCTGAAAGTTCTAGTAGTGACGAAGATGAAACAGCTGTCGTTAGGAAAGAGAGAAATGTGGCGCAGAATCCGTTTATTCAGAAGAGCGAAGGTTTAAAATTGAAGACATCAAGAGAAGATCTTGACGTCGATTTCAAGTCCACACGTTCTGCAATGCGCGCTGGGCCAGAAGATCTAGGAGCTACAGCAACGTATGAGTTAGATACGGAGAAAGATAAAGACGCGCAGGCGATATTTGAGAAAAAGCTTCAGGTAAACAAAGAGCTAAAAGAGAAAGAAAGTGATGATAAACTATACCGAGGGATGAACAACTACATGACGTTTTATGAGAAGAGAGACACAGCACAGGGTAATGCTGCCAGTGGCATGGTAAGGTAGGTTGACCAGATTAAAAAAACAGGAACGCAGTACCGCTGTACTGTTGGCATTTTACTTTCAACACACGTCTTCTCATCTGCACGCTAAATTTGTTTTTTCGTTTCATATGCACATGCACGCATGATTAAGAAGTAGCCTTGAATAGCTTACATCATAAGGATGACTGTATGCTGGGCCAGGGGGAGGGGGTACAAACTGTATGCTGGGCCAGGGGGAGGGGGTACAAATTGAATGCTGGGCCAGGGGGAGGGGGTACAAACTGTATGCTGGGCCAGGGGGGAAAAGAGTGAAAAACAGGCACCTATTCACTGTAATCACTCACCTCAGCAACAACTATGTTTTGCATTCATTCACCTAACATGCTTTAGGTGAGCTTTTCTCTACTAACCTGTGTTAGGTTATTATTTACACATCTCTTAGAACTTAGAACTTAGAACATATACTCTTGTTTAGATTACTCTAGTGCTGAGAGGGCTGTCAGTGGTTTGCTAAAGCTTTTACAGCCTGCGAAGGTGGCTTGGCACCTTCGCTGATCTAGTCCCTTTCATCCATTCCATTACAATAATTTGTGAACCCTGTTTGGGCTGGGGGGCAATTCAGCACCCCCCAAGGACATTTTGTTTTGACATTCCTAAACTAGAAATGCTATTAGTATGAAACTTCCTGACTTTTCCCAAAATTTATCAGCAGATAGTTTGAGGTGCAACGCATAGCTGTAAATGAAATTGTGTTGTAATGGCAACAATGTTTATGATTGACACTTGTCAAAAAAGTAACTTTTTCAAAAAAATTAATTTAGGTCAGTTTTTGGCATAGAAATAAAAAAATTAGCTTAGCTAAGGCCAACTGTGGTGTTTTTAATTAGTTTCAAATCAATTAAGACAATTTTCTGACATCATAAAAAAATCCAAAATGGCTGTCATGAAATCCAAGATGGCGTCTTTGATATTTAAAATATCTAATTACCAAAATGTACATCTTGGACTAATTAGCTAATCTACCAGCTATGTCTTTGATACCATTTATAATAAGGAAGTTAGAAGGGGGCTATTCCACAACCGCCCCCCCCCCCCTCTCAGCCTTCCTAACAAGAAAAAGAGCCAAGCCCAGATAGGGTTAAAGTACTTGTCTGATGATAAAAAAGATCAAGACCAGGGCAGAGACAGCTTGGGATCTATTTATAACCACTGTTCCGGTGTCTGGTTTCACCGCCCCACATGAACTCAGCCAATCTCAGACGTTCCAATTATTAATTTGAAGCTTGTTGATTGGTCGATATTGTTAGCGCATCCCTAATGTACTTCCTCTTATCGACAGACAGTAATTCAAAAGGTGGGTTGAATTCACAATACTTATTTTTTAATTACACATAGACAAGGACCAATCAGAGCACCAGCAAACCTGCGGTCTACGATTCGCTGGGATTACCAACCGGATATCTGCAAAGACTACAAAGAGACAGGCTTCTGTGGCTTTGGTGACAGTTGCAAGTTTTTGCATGATCGTAGTGATTACAAGCACGGATGGCAGCTGGAGAGGGAATGGAAGGAAGGAAGCTATAACAGACAAGACCCTCGTCAGTATGAGATTGACAGTGATGAAGACGATGAACTACCATTTGCCTGTTTTATCTGCCGAGAGCCTTTCAAGAACCCAGTAGTCACTAAGTGTGAACACTATTTCTGCGAGTCTTGTGCCTTGAGCCATTACAGGAAGAGCAAGAGATGCTTTGTGTGCGACACCCAGACTAATGGCGTGTTTAACCCAGCAAAAAATATCATTAAAAGGATGAAGGAACTTGAAGAGCAAAAGGGAAATGAAAGCCCATAATTTAAACAAACATATGATGGGGATTCTTCTTAATCAAACTAAATGTATGATAATGTATGCAAATGTACAATAATATCAAATTGTGTATGTCAACTGATATAACGGGATGCAAACTAACATTGTAGACTAACCAGTTAGATGTGTAATTTGGAAAAGTTATGAGCCCGACATTGATTTCACAAACCCAAATAAAATATTCAATTTTGTGTTTATTTGTTCTTTTAGCATGCTCTTTATGCCTTTAAGCTTGAAGTACCATGTGCTAACAAGACCCTTACAATGGAAGTCATTGGTAGCATATTGCAATCGTTATAAAACATCTTGTACCATTCTCAGTCATATTAAATCCAGCTATTCTCTCAGTACTTCCAGCATTCTTCAGCTTCTATCATTTATGTTAGCTTAGGACTTTCAGGACTAGTTTTTCCATCATTATTTGTCTGTCTTTTCCTATTTGCAAGTTCTCATACTCCACACTGGAGACAAAAAGATTTTCACCAATTAATTACAGTTGCTTTATTTCACGGTGCACACCCCACATGGGACTAAGTCCCACTCCTGTACCACCCATTTGGCAGCCTTAACTCGTTTGTATCTTGTTCATTATTGTCGTTTTCTTTCTGGTCCATTTACTTTGAAAGTCCAAATCAAGTTGTTAAAAACATAGGTCTGAATGTGAGTACAGTGAACTAGGTTGTTTGTAGTCTGCTGACCAAATGAGACATAATTTCGAATTTCAAAATGGTGGCGAGTGATTTATTTTTCCAATCTTCAGTATTACTAGCTACTTTCTAAAGACAACCTTCAAAACTATAAATTTGTAATGAATTGCCGTGGATCATGTAGCAGTTAAATATCATTTTGTGACTTTGCGGTGTTGAAATGCTGTTACCTGAAATGTACCTCCTGACTGTTCCTGCCACCGACCCTAGAAATCCCCTTTTTGTTATGGATTTTATGTTTATTTTAATATTATTTCGCATTTTTATGGCAGGGCTGCGCCTCGCATGGGATTTCGTGTCCCGTTCACCCTTTGTCCCGTGCGGTGTTTTAACTCGTCTGTATTAGTACTTTGTATGTTATTATGTTGCCCAATAAAGTTGTTAAAAAACATAACAAACAAACAAACTCATTTAGTTGAGCATTGCTACATTTTGTGACTTTGCTTGCCCGAGGTGAAAATTACTCTCCCTGGGGGAGAATTAGTTTGTATCTGATATAACATGATGTACTGTATGCTAGGGTTTGGAAGGGTATGACTCCCTTATAGTGTCGGTATGGGAAATGGCTTCGATAAAGTATCAAGTTTCTTACAGATTTGTTTACTTACCGCCGATAGCATAGTGTTTTATTGCTTTATAAAAGCAGTACTCAAGCTGGAAGGGAACATACCAGACTTTTTGAGAGGCACAAATTGATTCTATGCAGGAGGGAGTGTATATTATACAGTGTGACCATGGACGACGGATCCTCTGCTCATTTCAGTAAGTTCTAAGGTTTGTTCAAGTCATCCAAGTAATCGGGGAAACTAGAGGAATGACTTAATGTATCTACACTAAGGTGTGAGAGAAGGGTTCACGGTTTCACCATTCGGCAATGCCAGTATTAGGTCTAAGTTTTTCAGGTAGCAGTCAGTCTTTGAAGCTTGAATCGAACTTGGTTCATACATCAATGCAGTTTCACCTGTGCAATCTTCACTTGCTCCTTCCTGTTGCACTAATTATTAATTATACGGCAGATGAAACATTTCCCAAGCCCCACACAGTTCTTCATCAGTGTATTGTTAATGAATCTACAAAATATTAAAATCTGACAGTAAAAACCTTACTAAACCAATCAGAATGCCCCAAACAGTCAAAATAGCTAAATTATGAATGTATATATATATGAACAATTTTAAAAAGATGGTATTTAACCTGGAATTTTTGGAGATTTTCAGAAGGAAAACGTAGTCAGTACACTACAGCTACATTTTAAAGTACAAAAACGATTGTTCAAAAACGTCGAGCTCAACAAACAAAATTAAGTTCAGAGGTTTCCGAGGTTCGTCTTAGCCTTTGTATCATTCAGTGCAGATTCACTTTGAACATCTCAAACACGGATTTAATTTACTCTCGTGCAGTGCCCCACCCATGTGTTATCACCGCCTTAAACACATCCATCAGCAGCGAAGGGAACTTGTCAAAGAACACAAAATCCTCCAACAGCAATTTCTTCACTGCGAGTCCCATCAGATACGTGTACATACGAGTTGCGCACAAACTGCACTAAATCAACGGCTGAGGTTGTGTTGTACCTTCGACCGCCAGAACTTGTCATTTCAACATACACTGGCAGAATAGTTGTGTCCCATGAGATGGTAGAAAAGTCCCTTCCCAGAGTCGACTCTAGACTTTGTTCCACATTGGAGGGCGTAGTAACAACGTGCCGGTGCATCTGAATCTCGGGCTGATTACTAACTGTTTCGACAAGGCGGATCATTTTCTTCTTAGACCAGAAGAGAGGATGTGGTAACACTTGAGATGCTTTTGGACGATTGCTTTCATCTTTCAGCAACAGTATTTGAAGAAGATCACAGGCTTCGTGCGAGATGAAGCTATCAGTGGATAGGTGATAATTCATGATGTTGCGTTCAGTCTGGTTCTGCAAATAAACGGAGCTCCTTCTCTCGAGAATGGGAGACGCGAAGGGGTGCTTCTTCTCCGCCAGAAGATAGTGAAGTACCAGACCACAGGCGAATACATTGGATGCTTCGGTATGCATCAGTACTGTTGCATTTAACAGCTCAGGCGCCATCCAACATCTAGTACCAGCGGCAGCGTGCAATTACACTGGCAGTTTGGGTTCTAGCATTAAATGTTGCTTTTGTGCTCAAACCAAAGTCAGCTAGCTTTAAACATAGTCTGGGAGAGTTCTTGTAGAGGATGTTCCCAGGCTTGATGTCACGATGTAACACATTGTTTCCATGCAGAAAAGCCAGATCTAGACCCTTTACCACATCCAAGCAAAGCGAAGCGTTAAGGGTCGAATCTCTTGTAGTATGATCTAAATTCTCTTCTAGTGTACCTTCCATCAGATCTAAGATCATATACACAAAGTGTGTGTCTTGAAAATGACACAGGTACTTCACAACTTCTTCACATTCTCGAAGCCTAACAAGGTTAGCAACCTCTCTTTGATCCTCCGGACGTAGAAGTCTCTCTCTCTCAATACGTTTCACTGCAATCTATCTGCCATTACTTTCATTCACTCCAACAAACACGTGGCCAAACGCGCCGGACCCAATTGGTTCTTTGTGGTAGTGAAACCATTTCATCTGAGCTGATCTCTGACCTCGTACAACTTGAGCGACTTTGGTTCTGTGATTCGCTGACTGGGGATCCGACCACATCAAGAGTGGCGGAACAGCAGCAGGATCCGCCGGGCTCTTGAGAAGATCAAACAGCTGTGGAACACCTTCTGCAATTTCCAAACAGGACAAACCAGTAACATCTTGCTGACAAGGATCTGCTCCGTGCGACAGGAGCCGCCGGGCAATCCAGTAATCCATTGTACCTGTGACATCATCTTGCGTTTCTGCAATGACTTTGAGTTGACTACAGACTATATGCAGAGGCGTTTGACTTTCTCTGTTCACAACATTAACGTTCACCCGTGATTCCAGAAGGCAATCAATAGCTCTTTGCAGCTCATCACTTCCAAATTTGCACATAACGTACAAGATTGTTTTCCCATTTGAATGCTTCTTGTTCGCATTATTCCGCACCTTCGTTGTGGCCAGGTCGATTTGCTTCCACGAGCAAGTAAAATTCTCTCTTTCTGGGCAAGACAATTCCTTAACCCCCATAAAGTGTAAATGTAGAAAATCAAGCTGAAAGACGATTTTATCCTTTAGGGATGGATGTTTGTTGTAAATAACAAATATTTTTATAATTTTTGTTTTGTTGGGCAACTTTTGATATGTTTTCAGGCCAATGACACGGCCTCAATTTCCCAGTCGACTATGCCCCAACAGCAGCTATTATTTCCAAATTAAACTGTATTAACAGCCGAGGCTGATCTGCACAGCCACAACAACTACACTCTCCCAGGTTTGGCCAGAACCTGACTACGCATTTCGAAACTTGAACTATTGAACCCTAGCCACTTTCAAAACTCGAACGTTTTTATAACTGACAGTCAGCAACATTTATGAGCTGTGTTTTACTTAACGATACTCATACTGCGATAGCAGCAAGTAACAAGTTCATAACAACTGACAAATTACACGCCAGAAGACTTTTACGTTTTTAAGTTTATCTTTTTGAAAGAGATTCTTTCGACATGGAATTAAGGGAGACTCACAGTTAGAATGTTTGGAATAATAGAGGATTTTTAAAAGAGTTGTTTTAAAGGACAAAAATAAAATAGTGATTCTCAACAAACATTATAGATTAAGAACGCAAGTGCACATTACCCGGTGTGTGTACCTGTTTCTATTTCCTAATTCTTACTCAAAACTCATTCAATTCAAATTCCCTTCATAATCGTCCAGCTGACCGTCAACCTTTTTCTCGATCTGAGTACAAATCTTCTGTAATAAATTAATCTAAAGCCCTGGAACACGGATGCCACAAGACAATGATATCAGTTTCACAGAAAACGGAATTCGGGTTCGAAAGTGGCATTATTTGCATGAAAACGCAATTCTATTGTCTCCGTGTGGACGAGGCCTAAAATATTCTACCATTAGTAACATCAGCCTCATTGCTACATCCCTATGATCAAATATTTCGCAAATGCAAGTACAATGCAAGTAATCGATCAACACATTTAACTGTAATTCTCCCAAGCAAGATACTCTGAACTACTTTGAGAAATCTTGTTTCTTGATGTTTGTTGATCATCTATTATTACTTCGAAACTAATCAAATAATTTTAGATGTTTTAAATAAATAATTAGCAATTCCTTTTGTATCAGTTCAATATAAGTAACATGCATTTGAAGGATTTAAAATTAACAGGAAATTATAACGTTTATCATATCCCTCCCTCAAATTGAGATATCGCTTTTATGGCAAAAATATCGCTATAATCTGCTCACGATTGACTCATTTAATATTCTGGAAAAAGTTTCACCAGTTTTGCAATTTTGATTATCCCACTGATATTTTTATTTGCTTGACATTTGTGCCATTTAATGAGTAAATATACGTTTCACGTAAAGGGTTTGCCAGTAATATGCTAACAATGGTTTTGTACGAAATTCATGTTATTAGAAAAACTGTGCGACAATCAAAGGAAATTGCTGGATGAAAGTCACTGATTTGCAGGTGTGATACACATGACTGATTCCAAACAGCTCGTGTTTACTTCCTGTCAGTGGCTTCAATAGAATTAGCCATTGGAAGATAGCCATTGTATCAGCGACGTAAATAGACCGAAAATGTTTGTCTCACGTCGTCGGATTATAATATATTTTGTTTTAATTTTAATATATTATCAAAATGGATAATGACTGCACGCTTATTGCTAGCAAAATGAAACTAAATGCAAGAAAAACAATTTTAGTTCTATCGATTCCTTAGAGACTGGGGCAAAACAGTCCACTTACTGATCTGTGAAAGTCTCGGTTGTCAATACATTTCCTGTAGCAAAATTAACAAAACTAACTTTTGAATCCTAAAATCTTAAACGATATCAAACTGATGTGATGCTACTGCAAATAAGAATGATGTTAATTTATTGAAAATTAACTATATGTTTTTCAAGAAATAGAATAATATTGAGCATACACGATATTTGCTTGTAAGGACTACTGATTAATTTGGGTATATTTCTTTTGGAGCAACAACTTGAAAAATAATTCGCGAGAAC
>JANVCK010256515.1:0-15898 GCA_026546655.1 Epizoanthus illoricatus | reverse complement strand
ATTATTATTATTGTTATTATTATTATTATTATTATTATTATTATTATTATTATTATTATTATTATTATTATTATTAATTGAACTTTAAGTTTTCAGTTATGTGGATTTTCTATTTTCAGATGAGTAGGTGGTGCCAAGGGCAAATAAATACGTCGTCTTCTTTGTGAAATGTTTGTCCTCAGTTTTGGCTTTAGGCACAATTTTGTCTAGGTTGATTTTTCCAAAACAGGCAACCAGAAAATGTTCCCCGTCAGTTTTGAGGGAACACACTAATATCAGTATTAAAGTACTTGTCTGATGATAAGAGATCATTCCGATGTTTAGTTTTACCTTAACCAATCCGAGACATGCCAAATGACTTAGCTCACTGATTGGTCGATATTTTTTGAACATCACTAAGTCCTCTCCTCTTATCGTGAGAATCAAGCTTTAATCAAATGCATCCTTGCATGTCTAAAAAAGTTAGCTTTTGGGACCTTGATCTAAGTTAGTGGTTTTATGACCGAAATAAAAGGAGGTATTGTGATCTAAGGTCCGGCCCGCTTAGCGAGATGAAGTATTTTTGTGTTCATATGGGACCGGTTACCGGGATGAAATTGGTGACGTGTTGGTGGCGTGATTATTCAGCGCGTAATTTGAACAAACGTTATGGTTGAGTGAAATTGTCATCCCGGCAGCGGGCTGAACCGTTCATGTGGGAAAATGTTCATCCCGCTTGGTGATGATCTCGTCAGCATACTGTCGAGATCTCCGCAAGCAGGCCAGCCCGCCTTCTCATATGAATGCAACGAAGTTTTAAGGGAAATAGGCGTGAGTCGAGATCACACCTAGACGGGCCAGCCGGCTTACCGGGCTTATATATCCAGCCCCCTAAAATGTTTGTACTTGCTGCCTTTTGTTATGCAGGCAGGGTACAGATGACCAGTAACATTGATATGGTTAACGAAGCAAACAACCACATGTCAGTTAACAGGCTAGTATCTATTTGATCTGTTTACATAAAACAGTCACAAGGTGAAATATTGCAGCAATAGTGAACTGTGTACGCAACGTGTAAATCCTTTATGTAAGAAATGTTGTATAATTTGTAATAGTAGCATTTATAACTGACAGATTATTAACCGGAATAAAATAGAGGCGAGAGTAGAAATAAACAGATACGATATGATTTTTGTACTGATGAACGAAATGGTCGGTCGATGTTGATCGCCAGAAAAATAACACCATACAGATAGTGTTTTGCATTTTAAAATTTGCATTGATCTATATGCTTTATTTCATTTTCTTTTTCTTTTTTATCTTTGTTAAAGAATAAAAATGCACTAAAGGATGAACTTGTCGGTACTAACGAGGCAGCATATTGATCCAAAATCAAACGCTTTCTTGCCCATGCATGGCCAAAAAAGTTGTTTCAACAGTCACTTTTTGTCTTTAAGATGGTAAGAGAATCACACACTCTGTTTTCTTTGAAATGAATCGTTTAGAAAACAACTGTCATCAAAAAACATGTTACCATTATTGATGACCAAAGAGACACTAACCAGTTTCACTGTATCTGTACTGTGATATGAACCTAAACCTGTGTTTTGATTCGGTTACTTTGCAGAATTATAAATTTTTAAATTCTAAAAGTAGGCATTTTTAAACCGAAATAGCAACCATACTTTTACTCGGTTAATAAAACAATACTTGCTTTATCAACGTTCATTACACAGATAAGATTTTTAGACAACAAATGGCTAACCATTTAGAAACAAGAGAGAAAAAATAGTGCTGGGCATAAACTATTTCAAGTAAAATTATTTGTTAAAACCACATGAGGTAGTCAGAAAACATATTTTTGGTGTCAAATTACCGATCGACTCAAACAATACGAACACATGAGCAACTGTGGCAAGTGAGCAATAAATATATTAAAAGTTATTTAAATCTACTACTCTGCATATTGATAATAGATATTACACTTCATTGAATATCATATTTCACTCAAAATATCATCAACAAAAGTTTAAATATACCTGCCATATGTGTTCCTCATATTTCTTCCCTCCAATATCTTGCTCTAGAACTACAGCACTTTGTAAGAACCATTGCTCTTCAAATCTTCAGTTGTTTTTGAAGAATGCACCAAGCACCAGCTGAAGCAACACTTTGTGTGAGAGGCCACATCAAAAAAGGATTACCCTACAGTAACATTCTATATATTATACATATAACCAGGTCTAGCATTGTCCGCTGAATTTCATACGGTTGTTTTAAAACTGCATTCCAACTTTCAAAATTGAAGAATATAGCCTGGAAATGAAATTTTAGCAGCTGTAGCCCAATTAACGAGACATTGTTTGACGTTAATTAGGTGACGTAATCATTCATAATTTATGCTGAATCAGTCATGCAAACAAAGTTAGGTTTTGTAAAACTAGCATTTTAGTTCAGTAACAAACTTTCTTAAGAATGCTGTGTTTTCTTGTATTGATTTATTTGCCTATTCTTGCCCATAAAAATGTTGTTTTGAAATTAGTTGCGAAAAACGGTGAAAAAATCAAAATTTAAAAATCCAAGATGGCCGCAGATATGGCGGATATGATTTACAATGGCTATTACCACAGCAACAATAATTAATCAACACGTTTCTCTTACCATGGAAACTAATTAGCTATCTGTAAGGTACTTGCATGCCAAAGTGCTAGTAGTTATCTCTAACTAATTTGACAATCTTGAAAGGTGGTCCACATGACATCCACACCCTCCCCCTCTCCGGCGTTTATGTTAGGCGGAAAAAGGATTGGTAGTCCGCGGGTTATTCAACATAAAACATTATTTTCAGAAATAAGAAATTTGCATAGTACAGCCGTGAAACTGCCACTTTATACTTTGCGGGAAAACATCGACTTGCAGGGATAAACGGAGAAAGGAAGGAAGGGATGGGTGGATGGATGGATGGATGGATGGATGGATGGATGGATGGATGGATGGATGGATGGATTTCCCGATGGACTGCCATCTCTGCGCCATCTAGGAAACTGTGTACTATGGAGTCTGAAGTAAGTTGCTTCTCAACAGTGAATTGTCTAGTTGCAACTTTTCATCAATTTCTGTTATTGTGTGATCTGTTTCTGTTTATTTCATTTAACATCTTTCTATCAACCGTTGGGTACGTCGCTAAATCTTTTCTCGTTTTAAAAAACCACTTTTTAACTATATTACGCCTCGTGTCACCAATCAATCGTCAAAATGATTCGATTACGAGTCGTGTTTTTCTTCGTCTCAAAGCACACTAATTGAAGAATGGAGAATTATAGACGCAACTGTCACCACAAACCTGGCCATACGTTGATACATATTTTCTATCAACTATATTCTTTCAAACACTGCTCAAACCGGCTAAAATTTTGTTGGCGGGCAAACGTGTACCCCCGAGGTATCAGACTCATCTGGATTTTCGTTTCCTTCGGTTTATTTCAAGTAAGATTAATTCCTTACTAGATGCTCGGCATGACCCAGCACGTTTGACTCCGTAACCTGGAAACATAGACGTACATTGAGTTAACTTTGAGAGGGATTAACTCATGATTAAAGCATCTTTGGAATGTGTTTATTCTTCATTTCTGACTTCGTGTATCTCGTCACGAGATAAAGGTCTTCGTTTGAAACTAAACTGTAACTAGCAATGGAGAAACAGAAGTCTGATTCAAGGGACACAACAAAGCAGCAAGCCCTTCCGTCTGTTTCTACACTTGTTCTCTACCTTTGTGTGATCGCTTTGTTTGTACGAGTGGAACTGTTAAACAAGCGCATCAGCGGGGCCGAGGTCGCGTTGATTCCAGTTGGTAGAAAATGCCAATCTGAAGTAAATACGAGAGATGGATTTGAACGAGGTAGACGTTCTATGATTATAAGTAATAGAGTTTCTTGAATTTTATTCTTTGACATTAAATTATCTGTACTAAAAATCCCACGTAACAACCATTCCTTAACAGGGAAAGGGTCCGAATTGGCATCGTTTCTGCCATGCTGCAGTTACTAGCACATTCGATCGTCAAAATCTTATTCTAATCGATTTCCACTTCCTACTGCTGTGAGATATTGAACACTCTCATTTTTCTTCGCTTGAGCTTTTGAATTATTTCATATTGTTGCTCCATATACCATACATAGCTGTGTATTTTGAAAAGATACGTAATATCAAGGGTTGTATGATTTCGTAATTGTATATGTAACATAGGCAAAGTAGATTGTTGGACATTTTGTTACGCGCTTTTTCATCGCCTTTCTTTTTATATTGATTTTGGTGTTTCAGCAGCAACAAGGATTCGCTATATATTTCAGCTCTCATTTTAAAAGTGCGGTCATCCACGGCCCGACTGTCAGACCTGTGTTCTTGTGCGATAAGTACAGAAGAAAGTTCGACAAAAAAATAGTGGATGACATTGGAAGAAAGGACAGCCCAGGAAAAGTCTGGATTTTGTGGCCAGTGCTGGACATGAGTGCGCTAAAGAGCCCCTTCTTTCTTTTCTTTTTTAGTTTGCATATTTCAAAGATTTATAGACGAAATCTGACAGGAACTATAATTTCTTATGAAACGTTTTTTTGTGATCACAGCAGATCACTGTCTAACATATCTTGGCTTCCAAAATGTTACAAAAAGCATCTTTTACAGAGTAAATTTATGCAGAAAGTGCATTTATGCCCAAAGTCATTATTTCAATATCTATTGAACGTCGAATGTTTTTATGCAGTCAAATGTTTCTGAATGCTGCAGTGACAGTGACTTTTTGTGGTGATTTATGTCGCATTTATAGTGGTACATCGTGTAAACGCTTAATCTCCTTACCCTTCTCATTTATTCAGGCCAGATATCGAGCAGGATAATGGTAACGGCAGAAACACTAGCTCTTGGTCAACGTCGCTATTCCTTGTTTATTAACGGCGGTTAGGATCAAGTTTTGTCCATTTTTTGAACAATAGGAAGCTACTACTCGATATTAATCAAGTCAACCATAAACTTGGCAGAATGCCGCTGCTCCTTATTATGTTGGTAACCACTCCTCTGGTATTCATAGGTCAGGAAGATAACCAAGCTCATTCGCGAGTAAAAAGAGGTCTCAGCTTTCGTAAGTTAGACAACTTTACGCTTCAAACAATTAGCCTCGAGGTCCGTGAGCAGGTCAAGTTAATAACGGCCGAGTCATTGTGCTCCTCCAATGACAAACTTTGCGTTCGGGGTCCGCGCGGGAGGACTGGGGAGAGAGGACCACAAGGTAATCCAGGAAGAAGAGGCAGGGCGGGGCCGAAAGGAACTGTGGGTCTAGCTGGTAAAGATGGAAAAACAGGAAAGCGTGGCCCACCTGGACCGACAGGAATTATGGGTCCAGCTGGTAAAGACGGTAAAACTGGAATGCAAGGCCCGCCCGGGCCGAGAGGAGAAGAGGGAGATAAAGGAGACCCAGGACCTCCCGGTCCACCAGGGCCGAAAGGGGATCCAGGCGAATCTATTTCGGCACCAACAGCGATTGTTTCGCCCCCGTCACTAACTGTCAATAAAAATCACAAGGCGACATTCTTCTGTGCTGCAAAGGGTAACCCCAAACCAGAAATTGAATGGGTGAAAGTGAATGGATCGCTCTCGATGGGACAAATAAGGACGGACAGAAGTGAAAAACTCGAGGTGACATCTGCAAACTACAACGACAGTGGCGTGTATCAGTGTAGAGCAAAGAACATTTTAGGAAGCGCAGTGGCTGAAGGCTTGTTGACTGTGAAAGGTAAGAATTAAACTGTTTAGGGCTTATATAGCTCTTTGTAGATTGTGCCTGTAAAAACTTACATTGGCAAATAAAGTCAGTATCAAGAATAACAATTGATCTTTATAGAATCGACTCTAGTGAAATAGATCATGTTGTTACCCATTGCCTCTTTGTCTACCCCATTAAGTATCCCCACCACTCCAAGATACCTTAAATTTAATCAACCCACCCACATTAAATTTAAACTGATTTTCCAGTCAAGAAAAAAATGGAAAAATAGTAAAATATTTATATTTCTCTACTTTGGGGAAACAGCGGAGTGTCTATTTGTCCATAGATAAACCCTGGAGGACTCGTATCTCATGCATGTATCACGTGTGGTAACAAGTCATCACGTGACCGTTATTACCGTATTTTGTTTTGGGACAACACACGAATAAAATCTGATTATGAATTTATATAAATTTCAAGTGAGTATATATTGTAATTGCTGCCGCAGCGTAAGAGAAGGCAGCATATATTCCATGCAGGGCTTGATTTTTCATTAAGACATCCGGGAATTTTGACAAACGCTGAACCAATCAGAGTTTCTGCTGACTATATGATTTTATATGTTTCTACTTAAAGCCTATTGCTACGAAAGAATTACGTAATGAATAGAATTGCATGATCGTTTGGACAATACTGCAAGTTTGTCATGTTCTGTAACAAAATAAAGTTTAATAAAGTCATTGTAATTTTTGAGATGGGGACTAATTATCAAACATCTTTGGATCAAACGCTCCAACTTTGTAGAATCACAACTGTAAAACAATGAAAAGAAAATGTTGGTTCCAATAAAATTGCAGTACTTCATATAAAATTTTGAAAGCGCACTTCACTTCTCATTGATAACTACTAGTTTTTAGTATCTTGTCTATGTATAATATTGTATATTTCTGATGGTTTGAATAATAAAATATCTACCTATCTATCTATAAAATTTGCAGTTTACTGAACAAGTTGATCTATTTCTCATTATTCTTGTGCGTTTGCTTGCACCAGAGCTCGTGTCAGAGCTGTGTCAATTTGTACTGGTAGAACATTTGTATGGTGGCCCAGCATTCTCATAGCAAAAATACATAGAGATGTTCCAAGCAATTGAAAATAAGCAAAAAAGTGTTTATTTATTTATTGTTATTTTGAAATGAATTAAAAAAAGCAAACCATAAAAATATAAACCGATCATTTGACAAATTTAAATGAAAAAACGACAAGTGAATGCAATTTTAAAAAAATAGAATCAAAGTAAATCAAAAGCAAAGTCAAAGTAAATCACAAGCAAAGTCAAAGTAAATCAAAAGCAAAGTCAAAGTAAATCAAAAGCAAAGTAAATCACAATCAAAGTAAATCGAAACCAAAATCAAAGTAAGTCAAAACTAAAATCAAAGTAAATCGAAACCAAAGTCGAAATTCAATTTAGTTTGGCCCAGCATTCTCATAGCAAATCATATTAAAAAGTAAAACGATTTTCAATTTTCAACATGTGGCCCAGTGTTCTCATAGGAAATCGCAAAACAATTTCAGTTGTCACCGCGTGGCCCAGTGTTTTCATAGGAAATCGCAAAACGATTTCAATTTTCACCGCGTGGCACAGCGTTCTCATAGCCTGACGGTACCTTGCTCGATATCGCATAAACAAATTGCCATGTCAGCCACAGGCTTTGCAATTGTATAACAGCTGGATACAGGCCAGAATCTCCTGTATTTTGAATGAAAACGGCTCCCGCAAATTATCAAGTTCAGAGCTTGCACGATTTAGAAGTTGGCAAGTTGGCCCAGTGTTCTAAATACATGAAACACAATTTTGAGAGCGAATAGGTTAAACGTATTTAATGTCTAGCCCGGACGGAAAAAAATTGTGAGTTTGTAATCCGTTTTAATCTTCCCCAATTTTAGCCATCCACGTTCCTTTATGGCTTATCATCTTTTTGGTGATTTGTGGAGAATTTCGTACATCTGAAAAATGCCCTAAATAACCGTGACATAGTGCCTTTAATCAATCCCATTGTTTGTTATAAAATGCTGTACTTTTTAATCGCCTGAGAATCTGCCGAGAGGGACTTTAAAGAGTACATTTTCCAGGTAGATTTTTTCTGTTTCAGTTGGTGTTGTTTTTTATGAAATTGGATGTTTGATTAATTATTTACTTGATTATTTTAATACAAAGCACCATTTTGAATTAGTTGTTGCCATTGCCCCCTTATTTCATGTTTCACAGTTTAGTCGTGCATTTCTATGTTCTGAACTAAGGTGTCGATGTAGACATTGGTCACCGGCCTAGCCACCGTTTGATGACCCCATGCGGTTTTGAAGAAATTATAATTACTTAAAAGTATCTTATGTTTAGAACGAGTTGCTCTCTTATGTTTTCAACTGATGGCCTGGATTTTGTTGTCTGTGAAATATGTTTACAACTCTGCCTGTGCAATGAACCAACATCAAACAGTTTTCCTTGTTCTAGGTCAAGACTGCCCAATTTTTGAAATTTAATAAACAAAAATTTATTTTTCCGATAAGAAGCCCATTTGAGTAAACCCCATTTCGGTAAACCCCATTTGAGGTTTCATTTTGTACACTTTAACACATATTTCTAAGCTGTTCCCTCCCATTAATCGTCTCTTATCATGCATGACTTATTATTTGAGAAAATCACAAAAAAGCAACCAACAATTAAAACATCCCATTTTGTTGTCATGGTAACGGCAAGACTAATTACTAGCTTTTGGTTGTCAGTGGGGCAACAAAATTTGGTGTGAAAGAACACCTTAATGGAGAAACGTGTTTACTTATTTATCTTTGAGGATTATCTAACTACTTTTCATTTTACAGTTTTCAATGCGAGATTTACAACACTTGGAACAAGCGGCCCTCACGGACCAACCTCTCTGGACTCGCACTATAAGGGACAAGACCACGACGGTCAGGTTACCCTTTCATCCGGGATACAGCTATGGCGTGTTCTTTACAGTGGAAAGTACCGAATCGAGGCTGTTGGAGCATCAGGCGGCTACGAAACACGATCGAACAGTATTAGTAGGAACTACCGCGGACGAGGAGCCCGGATGATAGGAACCTTCAGCCTCAATAAAGGCGAGGTGCTAAAGATCTTGGTCAACCAGGAGGGAGGGATTAACAAAATTCATCATAGTTCCGGGGGAGGCGGAGGAACGTTCGTCACTCGCCAAGACAACACACCTCTCATCGTAGCCGGTGGGGGAGGGGGTGTTGAGGCGCCACTCTCCAGACATTCCACTTGTGACGCGTCCTCCTCTACATCAGGGAATGCAGGATATGGCGGTAGCCAATGGCCCGGTGGGTCAAGTGGTCAAGGCGCCAAAACAGCTGACAGTAAATACTCAGGTAATAAAACTGGAATTCACATAATAAATATGACACTGAATTCGAAGCTAAATCATCAAAACATATTTTCATCACCCTCTGTTAAATGGTCTAGCGTTATTGAAATAGATCCTGTGGATTACGTGGTTGTGGTGCCAAGCTAACATACTCCAATCGCGTATGAACAAGGAAAACATGAAAAAGACAGCTTTGGTGTGGTATGATGTGGTACGGTGTAGTGTGGTATGGTGTGGAATGGTATGGTATGGTATGTTATGTATGTTATAGTATAGTATGATGTGGTGGGTATGGTATGGTATGGTATGGTATGTGGTATGGTATGGTATGGTATGATATGATGTGGTATGGTATGGTATGTTATGTATGTTATAGTATAGTATGATGTGGTGGGTATGGTATGGTATGGTATGGTATGGTATGTGGTATGGTATGGTATGGTATGGTATGGTATGATATGATGTGGTATGGTATGGTATGGTATGTGGTATGGTATGGTATGGTAGGTGTGATATGGTATGGTATAGTGTGGTATGTTGTGGAATGGTAGGATATGGTATGGTATGGTATGATGTGGTGTGGTGTGTTGCGGTACGGTATCGTATGGTATGGTATGGTATGATATGGTATACTCTGGTAGACTAGTTTTTAAAAACACTAGGTTTTCTACGTCGGCGAGTAGGCCAAATGAATGGTATGGTATGGTATGGTATGGTATGGTCGGTATGATATGGTATAGTGTGGTGTGGTGTGGTGTGGTGCAGTGGGGTGTGGTGCAGTGGGGTGTGGTGTGGTGTGGTGTGGTGTGGTGTGGTGTGATGTGGTGCAGTGGGGTGTGGTGTGGTGTGGTGTGGTGTGGTACAGTGGGGTGTGGTGTGATCTGGTATGGTATGGTGTGGTATGGTGTAGTGTGGTGCGATACTGCATTGCATCCCATCGCATCGCATCGCATCGCATTGCATTGCATTGCATTACATTGTATTGTACTAGGCAACGAGAATTGTTATAACCCTGAGGGGGGATGTAATAGGCGAGGATTTGATTCAAAACAAGAAAACTAAATCAAATTCCTGAGGGTGGGGCAAGAGATGTTTGTTATATCAGGTCAAACATATAGTAAAAACATACCAAAAATGTTTCTAGGAATTGATGCCAATTCCCCACCCTGGAGAGAAGAATTTTTAGTCAAATCCCCGTCCGTAACCTCCCTCCCTCGGGGTTACATTACTGCTACACCCCCACCCTGCCTATTTTCTTCAATTCGTAAACATATAAATTTACACATTTTCAATCTCTCTCACTTTACAGGAGGCGGTGGCGGCGGTTTATATTCAACTGGTCGCAGTTCCAAGCATTTTGGTGGCTACTATGGAACGGGGGGAGAAGGGGGAAAGGGATTTCTTCAGGGAGGGACGGGTGGGAGAGCTAGGGCAGACAAGGCCTTCGGTGGGTTCGGAGGGGGAGGGGGTGCGTATGGTGGTGGTGGCGGTGCTGGAGGAGGTGGAGGATATTCAGGGGGAGCCAGTGGGGATAATAATTACAATTCTTGTGGGGGTGGGGGTGGATCATACAACAGTGGTGCAAAACAGCAGAATACGTGCTGCTATAACAACAACGGGCACGGTTACGCAACAATAATATACATAGCTTAAATTACAAAGACGAAATTCTGTAGGACAGCAGTCGTACATGACATAGCGGAAAAATCCCAAGGCTGTTTTTTTATTACTTTTTTTCATTACTCGGCAATGATACGTTAAAACTGTAAGTGTTTTACTTCTGTTACCGTTGTACAAAATTCATGGCAACATGCTAGTTTTTCTGCTGATCAAAGTATCACCTCTCCCAAAGTACAGGGCCTTATATCTCTGAAACGTATTCACGAACTTTTTCTGGTATTGGATATTTTGTTCCTAGCCACCTGAAGGGCTTGAATGCAAAATATTGAGCTTAACATCTCGTAGGTGCCCGCCATGTCGTTGTACATAGTTTGTTGTAAATGTCAAGTGACCTTAGGTGAGCTGCCCCGAAATGATTTTCAGTGAATACATATTACATACAATGGTACTTTGTGATCATGCTGGTTTACCTTACTTATTAATCCCGAATGAGTAGTATAGATCACTTATTACATGATACATAAATGACTGGCTTGTCGTTATAAACTGCTAGTTCAAAACAGGTTGTCTCAGATGTTGTGCAGTCGTGCACACTACATTCTTACTTTTGTACACAGTACAATCGTGCATCAATTATTTGTAAATATAGATAAATACATAAACCAAAAAGATCTGTTATTCGCTTGGTCCAAATGTGTTATCAAGACATTATAACCTTGGGGAAATGTAAATCGTTCATTCCATAGCCGCGCTAACTCGGGCAGAAAGAACAACCACAATTCCTTTCGGTCTGGGTAAGAACGAATGTACAATGCTCCAGACCAATGTTTTTTAAATAGCTGTATACAAATCGATTATAAATATACATTTTGCATTTTTCTGGCTGATGTTTCTATTATCCTATAAATAAGTGTTGTAGCTAAGATATACAAACTACAAGCAGCACACGTGCACACGTGTTTACGGAGTAAGTAGTTATTTCTTCTTATATCAGATAACTTCAGGACATCTGAGAGACATGAAAGTTCGAGCAAGTGCATCTTGAGCTATCTTGAATCTCTAGAATTTACAAAACCTTTTAAATGCAATGGACCACACCACGCATAAATAGACCGTACTGGTATTATTTGTTGCTGGATCTCTTGTTGTAGAGATACACGTGTCAGACGTCACTTGAAGTGTAAATAAATCAAACTGATTGCAAGGCTGGCACTACGACAAAAGTACAGATTTATTGACCGATATTTCGACAAGTAGAACTAGTCTTTTTCGGAGCCAGGGCTATAATAAGATGGGGATACTGATGTAGCCATAAATCTTGAAGAAAACAGCCTAGTAACTTATTGTATTCTTTGGGATGAGCGATAGGACTTCATCGATCACTTTTGAAAACCAAAGTAAAGACTTAATAGATAAATAATAAATCCTGAAGAAAAGCAACCTGGTCTCTTACTTCGTTAATTCATTGGGCTGATGGATGGGACGGGGAAGTCAATAACGTTTTAAACACAAGATAAATGCTCATTGGAGACATACATTAATACGATAAATGTTCATTGGAGACATATATTAATAAGTTTGCGCTCTCGATGTAAGCTTCAGAGCTTATTCAAAAGAGGATCTTATTTTGACAGAAAAAGGTCGTTTTACATTAGGTACCTACTCTAGGAGGGTAGGGAAGGTGTTATTGCCTATTGGAAGCAGGTGTCTTTCCAAGGATCAACAGGACCACTGTTGTTCCCGAAGGCTTGCGGATTATAGTAATCTGCTCCACACAATCTAAACTTGACTTTTTACAATCAAGTTTCTACCTTCATCAATGTATGTTGGACTGTAGTTAGTAGTTCAGCACAAGGGCGGGTAGGTACAAACAATTGCTTATTACCAGGTCTGTCCTTTCGTTTCCAACAAGTTTCAATTCCAAAACCAACAACTTTCATCAAGCTCCACAACCGATTGTCGAAGAAGCCAACTTTGTGGACATCAGTTTTCCTTTTAAAAACTGATTAAGATCTTTCACTTATATTATTGTTCCTAATTTTCAAAGGGGCAATATCAAGGTACGGGAGACTAGGTTCTAGTTACTATCTGTTTGATTTCGGGATCACTGGTTCGGAAATCGAAGTCTGGCGAATCATTGGATTCTGGGGGGGAAATCGTTCTCATATCTAAATAATCCTTGCTTCATTTAAAAGGACAACTGGAAAGAGCAATAGACTGGTTTAGTATTTGCCAAACCAGCGAATAGTGCTTTTCGTGCGCTCTGATTGGTCAACTAAAAGGTGAATATCCACCACTATTCACCTTTTTCCATTCATGCGTGACCGAGTGCGAGCGCGTGCCTAATATGTGAAGTAAATGTTGTTTTTCTTTTTAAGAAAATAAAGCTCTAATTTCAGTGTCTATTCACTGGTTTGGCAAATACTAAAACAATTATTCCCTTCAGTGTTGGTGCCTAGTGGAAAATATTCACCACTAGTCACCTCCACTTCAGGGAATAATTGTTAAATATTCTTGTGATGCTAGGAGCTTCATTTCTTACTTACGTATTGTTATAATGAGTTTTCATCTCCATTGCGGATCACTGCTCGCGGTGGATTCGGTTCTGGAAGCGGTCGTCCGGAAGAACCAACATCAAAATTGAACCGGGAACTGAATCGTTTCTTTCGGAAGCAATTCAGCTAAAGAACGATGTCCAGGGGCGTTTGCTGCGTACATTCTCTCGCAGGAGATGAAGAGACGGCTAAGGTGAGCCATTCCGGCTGAACGAGAGGGCTCTTTGTTGTAATCCCGCGAGTATGCAAATATAATGCAAACCCAGTTCAATTTGACACGTCTATGTTTAATTTTAGTTCGTTGGATGATTGACAACTATTGTTAGTGTCAGCTGCACAAGAAGTGCAGAAGCGTGTTTCCGCAAAAGCGTGTAGACTTGACAATGCCATTTTGAAGGAGAACTGAACCCTAAAATCATCGCATCTTTAATAAAATGCTTTTGGTTTGTAAAGCAATGGTTCAAAGTTGTTTTTCGCTTGATGCGTAAGAATTTGGAATTTATAGGGCTTTGCCTGGAGGCTGGCAAATGAAAAGTCAGCGGACTTCTATTCAAATTTATGATGTCTGGCATGGAGAACACATAAAATTTTCATCTGCAGATTGCAGTATCATATGGATGATTCAGGTTCTTCACCTTCATAATATCCAGTTCAAACTGAAAGGTTCAATGTTTTGAATGTTTCGAGGAACACGCTCAGCGACACCGATTTCCCCATGACCTAAGTCACCTAAGTCACAATTTTAGATTAATGACCGCTGCCCAAAACACATGCGTCGACGGTCACTGCTGTTAAAAGGGGCAAAATTCGCGTTTTAAAAGCTTTTAATTTTCTCGTCAAGCAAAAAACGACTTTGAAACATTGTTTTACGAACAAAAACATTTTTTTTACGAATGAATCAATGTGAGGGTTCAGTTCCCCTTTAAGGAAAGATTACTGCTATATTTTTCATTCAGTGCAGTGGAGGGACGTAACTATATGGATCTATTGTTGTATTATTGTCACCCTGATTTTTCATTCAGTGGGTGGTGATAGGGGGAGGAGGGAGGGGGAGTTTTAGGTCGTAGCGCATTATAACAACCAACTTTTTAGGACATACCTAGCCCATGATGCTACAATAAGTTTTCCTATCTTATGCGCATCCAGGTTATGCCAACGCACAAAGCCAACTTTTTAGGACATACGTGGAACCGGCAGTAGCCATAAAACCCAGATTTTCAAGACATACATGGGCCATTGACAATAGGGTTGGGTTACCTATCTGCCCTTCATCGGCAAGGACTATTCCATGCCAATTGACAAAATTTATTCCACAGTTCACGTTGTTGAGTTTGGAGGTTTTGTATGGGCTATTTTTTAATTAAAAAATCTGCAACCCTAAGTCCAATCGGGTGAATATAATATAAATATGATATTTTAGAAAAATTAACAGAACTACACAATAATAGTGAAAACAGCGTTATATCCCACAGGCACACCATTTCCAACATTCAATATTGATTTAGAAACATCATGCAGGCACTGGTACATCTCACGGGAGAGTGACTATAGCCGGAATATTTTAACCTAAGTTATGTGATTTTCGTATTTTAACCAATTCCAATAACGCCAATACCCCAATTTATCCACCGTTGGGCTAGTTGCTAAAAGTTAAAGCTGCGTGTCAAAGTTTTCGAAAACGGTGGCCGGTGGAGAAGAGGGGGAGGGGCGTATCGAGATTTGGAGTGCTACATACCATAAATTTAATCCAGTGACCCCAGCCTTCAACAAGTGCCCTGAAGCATATGTTGCTACGCTACAAGTTGAAACTAGAGATCCGAAGATTCGTGTTAATACTTATCTTACTGAAAGACAAGCGGATTTAATAGACGCTTATCCGTTAGTGAGCTCGTTAAGCCCATGGGCGAAGGCTATTTATACTTTGTTTGTGTACGTCAATATATTCCGTACTCGTCTGACTCTGTTCACGCGAGCTGTTTTATACTGAATTGTTTAGGCGGACGTAGCTGTTACTGTTCATTCAGCAATACTGCATAACGATTGTATGGTTAAACAGACATTCCAGCATAAAATAGAGCAATCTAAACGACTAAAGCTCAGGCCGAGAAACGCGCTGCCAGAGAAACCAAAACCACCGAGACTGAGAGGCAAAGACCTTCCAAAGGTTACAAACATTTTAATAACAATTAACAGTTTATATTTGTCAGTACTATTTTGACGGCTATTTTATAATTTGGTCAGTTTCAACCTTATCATACTGTATCAAAGTTATCTTTAATATTGACATTCATGTTCATATTCACAAGCAGAGAAAGGGTAGTCTGCTTCCATTTCAAATCCCGTGATACAGACAGTTGTTTATTTTTAAGCAAGTGACATGCAGAAAAGCAACAGCGCAAAAAAAAAGAGACAAAATGTTGGACTGTTATGTTTACTCAACAGATACAGTTTGCTTTCTCAGTGTTAAAACTTAATTATAAGTTTCCTATTTCCACAATGTTCAGCAAAGTTTCTGTATTCAAGATGTCAAGCTAACTGTCCAAAGATGGGACATCTAGACAGCCCGCTGTCCAAAGAT
>JANVCK010256403.1:0-24792 GCA_026546655.1 Epizoanthus illoricatus | reverse complement strand
AAGGTCAAGGTCATTGGCCAATTGATGACGTCAGAGGTCAAAACGATGATGGCTCCACATCTAAAAACAAACGTTATGGCATAACGGTTTATTGTGGAAAGTTTCATGCTTTTATCATAAAGTGCACAATTCATCTGCTAATCCGCTCTACTAGTACAGGTGTCTTCTGCTTTTGGAATACGGATGGTCTAACAATGAGATAATGATCACTATGTTATAAACGTCTTTATTTAAAGACCATTGTAAGGGTACAGTTTAGCTGCTGACGAGCGAAGCAATGCAGCGACACTAATCGAGATGCAACAACGTCAGTAGCTATTTAAAATGATAAGAGATGTGTTAAAAAACTGAGGACGCGTCGTACTGATCTAGAAATAAAAAAATGTATCAGCTTCGTTTCTTTATAACAATAATGTTCAAGTTGAGGCATGCTTCTCAGTTTTTTCCCCCTGGCGCACAGCTTTTACAACCTTTAAAAATATAAAGATTTCTCAGGAAGAATTGAAACACGTCGTTCCCGTCCCTTGCAACAACTTTGGTAACTATTTAATGATTACAGATGTGTTACAAAACTGAGCAGTATGCGTCGTAGTTTTACGTTCATTATCGAAGTTCAGATATGACACTACGGTTCGCGGCTACGGTTGGACGAGGGCCAGAAGCCTGGGTTGAAATTTTGTGCGCATGACCGTATTGCACGTGCTTTAGCGTGGCAGTCTGCTATGGTGTGCTGCTCAAGATTGCTTCTCAGTGCTTGGTACGAAAGTAATTGTATATTCCTCAAATTGTATTTTAGAAAACCGAATTCTACGCGGTTAACTGTACTGGTGAACCGTAGTCTTGTATCTAAAATTCACCATTAACAAACACTGGAACTGATCTTGGATATAGGACACGACTTACAATAAAGCGCGAACAACTGAAATAAATGAGTCAATTCACATCTTATGTAAGCCCCATCCTATGCAAGCCGCGTCTTACTTTCTGGTACAAGTGGCCCTATTTGCTGTGTTACCTGTTGATCTGTAATCTGGTAGCGCAGTGGTCATCGTGCCCCCAGCAGAGGCAGTTGGGAGGTCGACAGAGTACATTCTCTGCAGAATAGCTGTGCCAGGCTTGTCAAAAGAGTTCGCTGGCGACAGGCTTGGGCTGCCGTGCCGACCGAGTGCAAGGGGAGACATCCGACCCCCTGACATAACCCATGACCGTTTTTCTGAAGAAAGAAAACATGGGTTGGTAACAACTTTAGGTCGGTTCACGCTAGAAGTAAATCTCAATGTGAGTGAAGTTGTAAGCCAAGTGAACTTGAGACCTATTTCATAAAATGACTTCAAGTCAGACAAGTCTAGACAGACACCTGTTGTAAAGTTGAATTGATGTTTGACCGCACATGGAAATGCACTTCGGCTCCTTTGAAATGAACACATTTCTACGGTAACAAAGTAGATCTAAAGTACGACATATTTGCAGGATCACACTCTAAGTATGTCTGAAGTTCACTTGAGACGTTTCATACAAGTTCATACAAATTAAAGTTGGTGCGTGTATTCAGCACACTTCCCATAGTGCTGGGTGACAGGACACCCATAATTATGCATAGTGGTTAGTGACAGCACACACCCAAAGTGCTGGGTGACAGGACACCCATATGCATAGTGGTTAGTGACAGCACATTACCCATAGTGCTGGATGACAGGACACCCATATGCATAGTGGTTAGTGACAGCACATTACCCAGTGCTGGGTGACAGGACACCCATATGCATAGTGGTGAGTGACAGCACACTTACCCATAGTGCTGGGTGGCGGGACACCCATAGTGCTGGGTGACGGGACACCCATATTGATAGTGCTGGGTGACTGGACACTTACCCATAGTGCTGGGTGACGGAGTAGATCCTCGCGAGCTGCCCAGACTAACACTCCATACCAGCGTGCCTGAAGTTGAACTGGACTCGTTGTACTTACTGAGTGGCAGACCTCCGTTCAGGGCAGACATCAGATGAGAGAATTCCTCCCTAAGGGTAAAGAAATGGGTATACTTAACAATTATTCCAAGAACACGCGTTGAATAAACATGAGATGTTATTAATATTATACATATGGCTTGTTAATTTGGAGCGCTCTCATTGGTCAATTTGAGGTCCGTAACTTACGGTACGGACTGCTATTGGCCAAGCATGTTTTGTTTTGAGAAGAAGCTAGAAAAGTCATATAATAAACGTTAACATCTTATTAGCCTCGTTGCTCGGTCCGTACCGTAAGTTACGGATCCCGGTTTTTCCTCATGGCCCGCGCGCCATGCAGTTCTTGGGCCACAAGAATGATGGAAAAAAACTCGATCTGTAACTTATGATACGGACCGAGCAACGAGTCTAATATGAGATATATAGATAGCCAAAGAGGTGTGCAGTGTCGACGCAGGAATAATAATAATTGAATATCCAAGAAGTGTGAGTGGAATAATTGCTTTATTAAATACCAAGACATTATTTGCTCTTTTTCTTTTGCATTTTGTGTAAACCAAACGGAATATAGCAATTTAAAGTTTAAATCCGTTTTCAGAAGCAGCTGTTTTCCATATAAGGCATAACTGATTTAATAACAACGGACATTACTTAAATGTTTTAGGCTAAACGCTACATCACATATATCTTCTCCTAATGATATCCATATAAAAGTAAGTCCTTTGGTATTGAGAACAAAGGGACTCATCATCTCTCCGCTAATTACATCGATTATTATCAATTATCGAGTAAGCTTTCCATTCTTAGCCTGCAAACTGAACTATATGTGCGAGAAATCGGGAAAAGGAGAAACATAAAATGAGCCTGTTGTTCGCAGGCTATAAATTCTTGGCCGCGTGTCTTTCCTGCCAAGTGTGAGCAGTGCTCAAAAATTAAAGAATTGCTTCACGGACAATAATTTTTTTTACTGATGGGCATTTGCCATGTTTCGGATTGGAATAAATGGCTATATAACGTTCCTATCTGAGGGACCTATCACTTGTTACGTTCAAGAGGAGGAGGTGGGGGGCTGGTTTTCAGGTGGGGTAAAATGTTTTGATGTGTCCATTTTCGGGGAGTAAATTTTTTGTTTTCCACAAAATGAAAGGAAGTTAAAATGTTGAGACTTGAAGAAGGGGGTTATTTTTTATTGAAGAATACTAATTGTTGGGGGGGGTGCAAATTTTGTTGAACATTATTCTTTTAAAATCAAGATCCCCCGTAATAAACAATTGGTCCCTTAGAAATCATCCAAATACACAGGAGTGACAGCTTCTTGTTACTCCGAAAGGATAATTTGGGATAGAGTTTGCCAGTTTGGGATTTAATCTCAAGCAAACTACAATAAACTACATAATGTACATTGACAGATTCAAATAATGTATACTGTGCAAAGTCAAATAACATCAGAACCATATCATTAAATCATTACCATACCTTGCCTGCCTGTCTCTGCTGATAACCAGTTTCGCATGGTTAGCTTCTGCAGCACTGCGCAAGATAGCAAGAGCTCTAGAACGTAAACATTGAAATTTAGCCGTTATGAGAAGTGTTCAGTGTTTAAATGGAAACATTTCAGAATTACAAAATATTTTGCAATCCAACCCAACTGAAAACACTGCATTTATGTGGTTAGGTTTTAAAATAATTCACTCTTTTTAGTTAATTTAAATAATGTCCAACAGCCAAGCACTAGAACTGGTCCTTCTAAAATGTACAGCTGTCAGGCTGTAAGTTTTGATTAAATAACTTTTGGTATGGGTTCATGTTTGTTTCAGGAAGTCAGTCATGTAGATTGTAGTAATCCAGTTTAGTTTGAATAATAATGGATCAAGTGGTCAGCAATTCAAGTCAGTACAATAATACGTATTACATGCAACATGTATAGTTAGTAACTATTAATATTGATAGTAAACAGCCCATTACCTGTCATTGGAAATTCCCAACATGCTCTCGCCATTTGACTCCAAAATTTGGTCCCCTTCTTGTAACCGCCCTGTAACAAATAACTTATTGTCACTTACTGTGATGCAACAGTAAATTTATTATGTGGAACCCAGTGAGTACAACTTGTGCATTACAGAGGTCTACAATTGGCCAGATTGGTCATATCACAGCTGAGCAAACATTTTTTCCAGTAATGGGCTTGCAATGCATTATCTTGTGAATACCTAAGTGATAATTTATAATATTCTCTAATATCACATTCCTTACCATCAACTTCAGCAACTCCACCAGCTAGAATTTTTTTCACAAAAATCCCATAGTCAGTTCCGAGAGAACTTTTCCCTCCAACAATCTTGATACCTAAAAACGGAAAAGGTTGACATTTTTAGAAATTATTCCATGCATGACAGGTTTCACAACTGTGAATAGAATAAATCAGCGTGAGTGCGAGAAAAATTGCATTGAAAATCGTAACAAAAATTGCATACAAAATTGCTAGTGTAAACAGGCCTTTAGACAAAAGTCAGATGGACAATGCAATTTTTCTGAGATCCTCAGACCCCCTTTCTCTCCAGCTCTGAATTTTCTGAATCAGCCCCTAGCCTGCTGTTTGTGGTAACCCATTACTCATAACTTGCAATTTTTATGAAATAGATAATACTACTAAAATAATATTAATGATAATGATAATAATAATAATAATAATAATGATAATAATAATAATAATAATAATAATTATTATTATTATTATTTACAAAGACTTACCAAGTCCTCCCCTGCAGTGCTTTATGAGAATCACGTCAGTGTCTCTTCGACCGCCATGGATTTCTCCATTCCTACTCAGAGATGATACAAGATGTTAGGCATATTGGGGGCAGTGGTACTGGTATTACCTAGCACTTCTAGCCTAGGCCTACATTACAAAGCTATAAAGTTCTGGGATGTATTTCACTTCCACAGTACTTATGCAACTGTCTTTAATATTTCCTTTCATAAAACTTATTCCAAGAAAAAGGCTACTATCACTTAGTTATACTGAATGCGTTATTATGCTTTAAAGCCTGGAATTCTAATTGCCATATGTGGACAATAATGGCATCATCTTGAAACCACACCAATCCTTTGTGTATTTCCAGCTAAAAACATTTCCATGAAATAATAAGCCCCCGACATTGGTACTAATGTGTAAAGTAGTCAGTCTGATTTTCCTTAACAACCAGTTTTCTGTTCTACTTCAGTGCCCCGTTAAGGTACCTTCTTTAATATTTGCACACTTATCAGTATAATAATAAACTGAAATCAATTGTGCTTTGAATTCACACTCAAAAACTGCAGATTTAATATGGAAGATATTCACTAAATCAATAAATGTCATAGCTACCTTAGTTTATTTCTTTACAAATTGAACACATACTAAATTAATTAAGATTATAATCTAGTGTTTTTTTAAAAAATTATATTACCTGGAGGAAAGTGTTTCCATAGTAACCATGGACAAACTACCCATTCCTAGCCTGCCATTGTTAGGATTGCCTGGTGGAGAAAAGATGTAAAGATATTACTAGGGTAAAACTTTGCAATATTTAAAATACTGAACTGTCATCAACTGTCAGAATATAAAATTCTTACAATATCTGTTCCTTCTCCTGTCATATTTATTCATGTTAGCCATACCTGGATAAAATAGTCACTACATAACTTGTTAAAATGCCAATTAACATTTATTGTTAATTAATTCCATTAATTAATTATCGTTCAATTTATCTGATACTATTATTATTATTATTATTATTATTATTATTATTATTATTATTATTATTATTATTATTATTATTATTAATGTTGTTGTTACTATTTTATTTTAATAATTTTTTTTTGCTGATGGCCTCGTAAATTTTGATCCAAGATGTTGGTTTTAATGACAAACTTTTTAATAATTTTACCTTTATCCTTCTTACTAAACATTATGTCAAAAGTTATATAATTGTTGTTATGCTATATTATTATTTTTATTATTGTTATTAAATATTATGTTCTCTTAATATGTGAAGTGGTTAAAAAGGAAAACAATGGTAAGTTATTCCCCAACTTTTAGGAAATATTACTTGGAGCTAATATTTTACAACTAGTACTCATCACAGGTCTTTGGAGATAAATAGCCATATTTTAGCCAAATTAAAAATATCATTTTGTAACAAAAACAAAAATCTTGTCTGTTCATTTACATTTTCATTTATTATTTTATAATTGCTATCCTGAGCCATGCAGAACAAAAACAAAATGTCACTTTGCCCCACATAATTGTAAGTGGCAGTAGATCGATTCACTATTTGTGTTCATTTCTGAGGCTTCTATACTTCATGCCAAGGAGACTGGTGGTAAGAATTCCTGAATCTCCTGCTCCCCCTCCCCCCTCCAACATGGTCATGGTGACATAAAAGTCAGAAGTATCTCACTCATTCAGAACCTCATACAGCTGTGTAACATATTTTAAAAATTGTTCTAATCTCAGACATCCAATTATGTAAGCCATCAAGGGGAGGCGTGCAGGAGAGGTAGAGGCAACTGGTTCTTTGAGGATGGTAATCAATCCAGTGACATTAACTCTCATGCAGTGGATGTGAGACTCACGCATTCAGCTTTTGTCTCACACCTGGTTTTTCCATCCTCTCCATACATTCTCTCTTAAGTGTCATGCATTTTGCGGCAATTTCCTCATCATATATATATATGTTTTGCTATAATTTTCTTCAAAATTAAAACTCAGAAAATCTCATGCATAGCAAAGTCCAAATGTTAACATCTCTGTCAATCTTGTTAGCAGTATTTTGTCATATTGATCCTGTTTACAGGGTGATGAGTGGTGTCTTGATCATGGATCACACACCAACATGTTGACAATTCACAAATCATGCATCTTACAAATTCACATCTTGGTACTAAATTTTCATCAGTTTTCACAAGTCACATCTCAAACTTTTAGATTATTCACAGATTGAGCATAACCTCTTTGCCGTCCTGTCTAGGTATTGTCAATGTCCTTACCACCATTCTTGCAAGAATAATTGTCTCAAACTGAATCTGTCTTTTATATCTACTAACATGACAACATGTCATTGTATAAATGAAACAAGTGTTTTGCACCATTGGAACTGATAAACCTTAGTACATAGACAAGTCATGAAGTGTCTGTCTAAATACATGGTTTCTTTATAGGCTAAATCAACACTACCATTACTGTACGGTCCTCTATGTCAATCTACTTATCTTCCTCTCTGTATAAACTGCTACAGTGATGAAGAAATAAATGTAATGCAAATGATGCATGAAAGTGTCTGGTGGAGCCAAAATTTGGCCTGCACTTTAATCCTTTCAAGACAATCTACTGTATAATGCAGCATTGAACTTGATAGCACACAGGTCTGAAGACATTTCGAAAGGCAATGAAAACTGGCACTGAAAATAACACAATATAATTAAATAGTGTAAATCTGATAATCGGGACTGATAAATGCCTTCACCTAAACTCGATTTAGGAACGAAAACCCACTTTTTCATCAAGGTTACTTATAGTTTCGATAAGCCGGGTTATACAGCTACATAGCTGTACGCAGTGGGTGACATGGAAACTGATAACTAAAGTAATTCTTGTTTAACAAGCATAGATTTCCCATAATAGCTTGCATTTCTTCGTTATTTACTTCTCAAGCTCTCCTTCGAAACTAACATCACACAAAAATATGATACATACATGTAAATGTTTAGTTATATACATGTAAAATCAATCCTGCGACAAGTACTTAAATGAAGTGGTTTAAACATAAAACTAAATCGGTATAAAGTATTAAACTCAAACGCTGCTAAACAAAACAAACACCCGTACATGTATAAGAACAAACGAGTCCATAACTTCATATTTCACAAATGAAATTAAAGCCGTACCGTCGATCGTCTGAAACATTTCTCCGCCTCAAAGCCTTGTCAACACAATTAAGAAATAAACATACTCAATCTTGATACAAGAGGAATTGAATTTCAAAGCAAATTTTCGTTCGAAAGTAGTCAAATCCTGCTTTGTGTTGTCTGCTTCCGTGGGGGCCGCCATTATATTTCGTGTTTCGTCCAATGAAAAAGCGCGCTAAGGAAGCCATTTAACTGTCACTTGTTAGGTTGTACATTTCATAGGGTTCTCGAACGAGGCACGATATCAAAACAACGTTGAAAACTTCTAATAAATTGAAAATAAACGATGTACGTTTTATCATCCGCCAAGGCGAGTCTGACAGTGCTGAACCGTGCAGAATATATTGGCAAGCATGAATGTAAACAAATGATGCTACTGGACGACCTATATATATATACCAGGCCAATGCTTGAACTTTTCTGACCTTGTTATATTTAAAGGTGCTATTCCTTCAACGGCCAGGTTTTTGTTTTTGCAAAACCTGTGGAAATACCTTTTTATTAGAGTACAATGTTTTATGAAAGCATACAAAAATGCTGACAATTATTTCGCGACATTAAACTGGCAACCACACTTTCATCTGTCAAAATCTCATGCCATAATCATCGTAGTTTACTTTCAATGACTAAAAAATACATAAAGTTTAGTTGGTTTATACGCGACGTCTGTACTATCTTCGATCGGTTCTTCTTTAATGCTGTAAAAACTAAATATGAAACTGAATCGCTAAAAGTTAGTTGCGACGACTGGGACACGATTGTAGCAAATCCTTGACTCAGCTGAGTTGCAGCTACCTCGCTTGCGTTTGGCACTAAAATTTACAAGAACAACTCGGTTTTTATCAACACTTGAATCAGTACAGAGAAGCGATGAGGATGTTTCACTGCAAACGATCAGTTTCTTTATAGAAGTAATAGCATGAGAAGACTTTTGCTAACACGGCAATCTTGTTGTAAGTAAACACAGTTCTTATTTGCTGACTGTTAGTGAAAGTAGAATTCGAATCGTGTGTTTTGCACTGACTGACTGAGAGCTATGGCAGCTCTCGGTTGGTTAAACAGTCCAACCGCAAAGCGTCCAAACTTTCATACAAATTTCAAATCTTCCGTTGTTTACGGCTACAGCATATCCAGTAAATATTAACATCTGTCGCAAGTAGAAAATCTGATAAGTAATTGACCCGTTAGCCAGCAAAACTACACGATGAACTTACTTTGTTTTGTGTCCGCTTAAACTGATTTCCTCCACTAGTACTCTCAACTTCTTGTAGTGTCCTCTGGTTGACGCGAACCATAAATGTAAGTACTGCTCAAATTGTTTCGTTCCGGCTGATAGCAAATTAGCTGGATACAAATATCGTTATTTCAAGATGCTTATGTGTGGCGCCGATCACGCCGAGTTTGAGAACTACTCGACCTTCCAATTTATGCACAACCACTCGCATACCACAGGGACTACGTGTCAAAAATTGTCATTATGGACCATTGAGGAGATAAATCGTTAGCAACGGTAAACTGCGAATATTAATGAGCGAAATTAATTATTAACCAATCGCAGCCACAGCCGAGTAAAGCCACGCCAGTTGCGAAAATTTCTGTTTTTAAAAAAACAACTTTCTTTCATAAGTTACAACTGTTGCAACTTTGTATTGACACGTGTTACAAAAAGTTACTCCGGTAAATAAAAAACTAAGTGTGTATAGAAAATAAAATACTTTTAAAAATGACGTTTCGATCATAGTTCTGATTCCTTCTATATCGCTATCTTCTTTATATCTATATCTTTGTTTTTATTCAATTATTGTAGCAGGTGATCCCGTTTTAGTTTTACCGACTTTTGTTGATACAGGGATTCGGATTTTTGCAGGGCACCATTGTAGTTACTTGTGCGTGATTTCTGGATTCAGTGGGAGTGGGGTTATAGCGAATTGGCCCTGCTCTGGACATCGACAGGGATCGTTTTCATATGAAAACGCAATTTTATTTTTGCGTTTTCACAATAATTGCCCGTCCACACGGATCCGCTTTTACTTGAAAATGCAAAAATGTCACCTGTCTCGTTTAGCCCTATATGGTTATTACAGGTGACCTTCACTTGATTATTTGTAAATTTCTCTACTTATTTCTATTCCGCTGTAAGAGTAGTAAGTGTAAATAAAGTTGTTGTTGTTGTTGTTGCAAAAAGTATTTTTGTGTTTCCATTATCCCGTCCACACGACGATGCCAATTTCACCGAAAACGGAACTTTTCGAAAATGGGTTCGAAAGTGGAACTTTTTGAAAACGCAATTCTATTGTCTCCTTTTTCAAACGTTTGTGTTCCGTCAACACGGAGGCGATAGAGTTGCGTTTTCAAAAAATTCCACTTTCGAACCCGTTTTCGAAAATTAATATACTACGGCAATACCGTGAAATCGTGAAATAGCTAGCTAGATAAAGTGGCCAGTCAGTATGTGAAATTCGCATTGTACAGACGTTTGGAGATTCAAGTAACTTTCTATAAGGGAAGAGGTCAAAACACATTATTTCTCAATAGACTCGGGGGGGGGAGTGTTCCACGCAACCCACCTCTAGAGCTAAACTTCAATATTTTAACGCTAAATATCTTCATAACTAAAGGGCAAAATCTGGCAACAAAGGTATTGCCTGCTTCAGTGCTCGCTGTAGAACACATTTCTGTATTATAATATTCACTACCGGTAAATACACCCCCAAGTTCTAGAAATTTACCAAAATAACTTGTCCCAACACGGGGGGGGGTACCCCACCACCTAAACCGGTACCGTACCGTCGTATCCCTCCCAAGGTCCAGAGTTTTGACTTCTTCCCTAAATTAAAAGTAATCACGGAAAAATGCCCACACCTTGCGTGTATGATATGATGGGCGCAGGCAATGGAAGACGATGAAATGTGCTAGTGCACCCCAAAATGACATGCGCAGACATACCTTAAAATGTCATGCGCACACGCAACCTAGTATGACACGCGTATGTTGTAATATAGTCGGTATCTGGGAAGACAGGTCATGAACTGGAGATGAAAGCAAAAGTGGCTCACTTCCGGAGAAATGGTTTGCTTAGTTCTGTTTACCCCTTTGACCGCCAATGTGGACTGTATTTGGGAGTGCACATATGCAATTAGCTGTGACGTCATCCGTTTGACGTCATTAAATTGCTTTGATCGGCATGTGACGTGCCATGGATGGACCTTTGTTTGAAGACCTAAATCAAGTCAATCCGACAAGATTTGCGAGTCATAAAAAATATTTGCTGTATCGAGTGAGATTATCCGTTTCCTAGCTCGTGACAGAGCTATAGTCATAGAATGCATGGGCGGTGAAACGCACGTTTGCCCCTGAGCGGTCAGTGATATTGGGCTCTCTCGGAGGTCTCAGTGGTGTTGGGAGACCCGCAATTTATTCTCCAAAGACCGCAGACCAGCGGCAGAAATAACGGGAGACAAAGCCTTTTTCATTCCAGAACGGGACGAATTATACGAAGCCATTATTTTTGCACTTGCAAACGTTCGTATGCAAATACTTTTAATTTCTGGTTGTTGAATGTTGTCAATTTCATCGCTGCTGTAACTTTATTTTTATTCATTCAGATTCATTTGTTGAATAATTTTCAAACAAGTAGCCGAGTAGCTGCATGCCGGAAGGAATTTCACTGTACCATAAAGATTGACCTCCAAGTCAAAAAGTACAAAAAAGTACAAGACAAAATTTAAACACAGGAAAGATCTATATATTTGCTAAATAAAATTGACTATTAAGAGTTAAGATACAGCTTCTATGGATCCCGAAAAAACTTGAGATTTGTGATTGAGCGCTCACATAAAGCACAGCAAGTTAGAAAAAATATTTATTTTGTTATTTTATTGGTCAGTTCAGTAAATATGCAACTGAAACTGTTTACAGTCCGTATAGCTTCAATACCTTATCTTAATGCTTATTACAAGGTAATAAGAAATAATATTTTATCGTTTTCTTGTAATGTACTCTGTTCTGGATCGGCCAAGACTAATATACTTCGCCGGCCATTAGCCATATTTCTTTGTACTCGAGCACGCTCGACCCAGTCCCGTGCCATATCACTGATGGCACAAGACACCGCCAATGCATTCTAGCACCCTACTCGTGATAGTGGTTCAATCGATTTACCGCACCGGTAATTTCTCGAAGCACAAACATTCAACAACCTTGAGTAATGCTGGTCTTCCGAAACAATTCTTGAGCAACAAATGACACTACTGATATATGAAATACAAGTCAGAATACACTGGTCAAGAAAATCATTTATTTTACATTTAGTTATTCACATGTTGAAATAGTCTTTCGTGTATGGCTTGTTGGTGATAACACTTAATGTTTCTCAACATGTTTTAAAACATGTTTTATTACTATATATGGGTGCGAGTATTTTTCTGGGAACTAAACCACTCGTGGAATCGATGTTATTTATGATACAATGTCATTCATTGCTTAATGTTTATTATCCGGCGTGCTTTATCTTTTTGTTCAATTTATAAAAAGTGGAACTGTAATGTGTTACTTGAGTTCCGGACGTGGAATTGAAAGCGACTCAAAGTCGTTCTACTTTTTAAAAAAATGATAACATCTCCATATTGTTCCGCATAAAATAAAACAAAAATAATATATGACGGCAGCTCGTAGCAGATATGTGTCCGTGTATATGATCGTGGCAAGAGTAACAACTCATCCATTCAAAAGCCTTAAGCCGGCCTCACACATTGCGTTTTTTTCTTACGATTCTCTACGCTACGATAGCGTACGCCTTCGTATAGAAAATCGTGGGAAATCGTAGGAAATTGCAGCGTAGAAAATCGCAGAACAAATGCCTTCATACGCTACGATTTTGTCGTACAATTTTCTACGACAAAATAACCAAACATGCGCAGTCACTACAAAAACCTTTAATTGTCTATGATTTCCTACGATTTTCTACGATACCGTACGAATGTCACCGATAAAATTCAAAAGTTTTGAACATGTCCAAAACTCTACGATTTCCTACGCTACGACAAAAACGTACGATATTTTGTTGAAGGTGCCCTCAGACGCTACGATATCCTTCGTTTTGTTGCACGATAGCGTAGAGAATCGTAGGACAAAAACGTTGCGTGTGAGGCCGGCTTTAGAAAGCAGGTCAAAATATATGCTATGATTTCATTTTCTGCATTCAATATGTGGACGCAACAAAAATAAGTGGTACATGGTAAAAACGAGGCCGAGTGTGGTACAAGCGCGGTGGAAAAAAAATATGTGTTGTTGTTGTACAATGCTTAGTCTTGTTTAATGAAAAAAGTGGGTTCCTATTGGCCTTCTCTCTTAATCGTGACTGATATTGTTATTTCCACAACACGATAAAATCCATATCTCTGCGCCCACCTTGTTCTATATAAAAAATTTTCTAAAAACGTTTCAAATGTTTTTAAAATTTCAGTTTTAAAAATGATTAAATATAGCGAATTATAGTTTTGGCTTCTTTCGAGCCACATGCATAATCACCAGGGTTCTTACTTTGTGAGACTGATACCTTCAGTCAGAAGACGATATGTCACAGCACTTACTTTCGTAAATTCAACACAGAATAAGTTGACCATAAAAGGCAAAATAGACAAAACCTTTTAAGCCCGATGTGGCATATTTTAGACCAACTGATATTCGTTATTCCAAAAAGGGTTGATTTATGAAAGTATACAATAACTACCAATAGAATAAGCACAGACACAGGCACAGACAAAGACACAGAACAATTGAGCACAAGCACAGCAAAAGCACAGAAACAGCACAAACACAGTGTATGCAAGACAGATACATGCAAAATCTCGCATTGGGTACGATCATTATGAGCACAAGCACTGCACCAGAACATGAGGTCAGTTTCAAGACAAGAACAACAAGCACAAGACTTCCAAAACCTCTAGTTCTTCTTGTGCTCGTTCTTGCGGTGGGCCTATACTGTACTGCTGAGCACATGGATTCTTTTGTTGACTTGGCTTTGTGTACCAGTAAATACAAATACAATTACTTTCGTTGTGATTCTTGCTTGAGTTCCTACTATCAACTCATTTGTCTAACTTGACAGTGGATTGGCTCTCCAGGTGGAACTGGCATGGTCGGCAAGAAGCGTCGAAATGCAAAAATAAAGAAATAGGTGTTATAATTTTCCTTTTTTCCCGTTTTTGAGATTCGTTTCCACCAAAACAGCCTTTCTACCAGGAACCTAAAACACGTCAATACTGACCGAGACATTTAAAAATTCTGATACGTCTTATCTCGAAATAATTTAAAATTGAATGGATTACTGTATCTGTATGAAAGAATCTACAGATCTTTATCTAACTATTAAAGTATTATCATTATTTAGTATTTACCAAACCAGCGAATAGTGCTTTTCGCGGGCTCTGATTGATTAATCAAACTAGAGTTATCCAGTGCTATGACCGCATGCGAGCGTGCATGTGCCTAACATGTGAAGTAATTTTGCTTTCTTTGAAGAAAATAAAGCTCTAATTTCAGTCTCTATTCACTGGTTTGGCAAATACTAAAACAATTATTCCCTTCAGTGTCGGCACCTAGCGACCACTACCACTAGTCACCTCCACTTCGGGAATCATAATTGTTAAATATTGTACTATTTTCACGCAAGCAACGGTCTCTGTTCTTCTGTGGAAATCTCGCAATATTGACTAGGGATTGCTCTGTGTGTCGGGTCTTTGAGCCGACCAAACGACAAAGTCACCAGAATCTACAGGAATAAAGGCAAAAAAATAATCGTTAACGTTGTCGAAAAAGTATTGATCTAGAGAGATAGCAGAAAGAGCTAGAGAAGTCTAAAAGTGTTTCCACCGGCAGCTGAGAGTAGTCATCAATTTATATCAGATAAATGGAATGGGGGTGGGGGGTGGGGGGTCTCCTTATTCCATATTTTGGCAATGTCTATAGTTATCATAGTACTTTTTAGGTTTGAAACGCACCACACCCAGAAAATGGGATTGTGGTACCTTTTAGGTGCTACTCTCAAAATTTCGGATGAGCATCCTCATCACTTTTGCATGGGAGTTCCTCCCCCCGGGAAACAAACTAAGAAGGGAAGAAAGAACGGCACTGACGGACATACGTATGCAGCACAACAGAGGCATACAACGACTGGCTGGAGTCAGGGGACGAGTGGTGGGAACACGCACAGATAGGTTACAGATACATAAAGATGGATGGACACAAAGACAGAAAACGAAGAAAACGGCATAAAACTAAAGAATAGAATAAAAGTGCATCCCTCACCAAGAGCAGCGCCTCCAGACCCAGCATGACCCCCATCATGAGGTACAGCCGGTCGATGAGTCCTCCGCCCCACAGGGGGCCCAGGATCATGCCAATTCCCGACGAAGATCGCAGAATCCCTTGTGCAACACCTGCACAATGACACCAACACAATATATACAAATTAAGTAAAGTCTGCTCCAATCAAGGATTGAAGAAACCAAAGTGGCTTGTTACTGAGTATTACTAATACTCTCTAGATGTGATGCAAGTCCATGATAACCTTACCTCTCCCTTCCGACATTATCAAAAGACAGTCTGTAGAGGCATTTAAATGCGTTGTTACACGCCGCCTCGCATGGACCCTGACGTTTTTCTATTTATTTCTTCTTTATCTTTATCTTTATTAAGTTCCCATTGTACATGATAAAATTGTAATGAAATGAGGCAGGTTCATAACAGGTTCTGCACTTGCATTCCCTTCAGATTCACATTTACACGCGCATCTGCACACTTATGCCTTTGCAGATTACAAATTTAGATTTACTTCCCCACCCCCAGCATTTTGTGAGGTGTTCGTCCCAACAATGCTCAAACTTTAAAGTACCTATTCTTGGTTTGTATGTGACGTCATATCCGCCATATTGGTGCACCAAAGCAATAGAGTTGTAATTAGTTTATTTTGTTCTGTACACCAACATGGGCGCCGTGCCCTTTGTCATGTGTATCTCTGGGGATTGAATGCAAATTAGCAATTCCTACACCTGTGTGGAGAGAAGGATCGTGGAAGTAAACGTCGTGCAAAAGGACATTACTAAGGGGGGGTCGCACTTGCTCGAAAACTGTTTATTTTACAAAATGTATCCGTCAACACATCACTTTCGCAAATGCGACCCCTCTAGAATTGTTTGCTCCGCCATTACAAAACTTTTGCTGCGCGACAAAACTTCAAAGGTTCCGTTGTCGAGCCTCGAGGCTCTACAATTTCTTGCCAAATCGCTGAAATAAACATGAAGCCTTTGTTCGGGTGATGTCGGCTGGCACGTTTGACAGCTGAGCGATGTTGGCTGTCAAGTTTAACAACTGAGCAGTAGCAGATATTACGCATACCGATGTGCGGGTGTGCAAATTTCATTTTATAGTTTCAGTTTGTCTTGTGAAATCACCATGGACAGGCGATACCCTCTTCACTTTAACATCTATCCTCGCCGTGATACACTGCAACCACAATGTCAAGCCGATAACCAAGTTCCACCGTTATGGCAGGCATCGCCAGCCCCAATGTTTCAGTCGTATCCTGGAGCAGAACCCGGACAAATACAATTTGGTTTACAACCACGTGTGAGAGAAACCACGACAGAGAGACCTCAATCCCGAGCTTCAGTCTCGTCAAATTCAAGTGTCGGGGATGAAAATCTGGACGACCACTTACCCCGAGAGAGTGTAGATATTTGCTCTAAGTTGAATTTCTTCGCGGGAGACAGGCGACGACAGTAATTTATTGACACGAACTTTGCGAAGAATTTTAAAATGCGACCGCAAATAATTTATCCAAATATTTACATAAATTGCTTTGGTAAAACTTTGGCATGGCATTTTGCTCCGCCAAATGAAAATTTTGCGCAAGTGCGCCCCCCCCCCTTTAGTCCGACACACTAATCGCTGGGCAACAATGTCTCAAAACGCAAATAACTGAAGGCACGGGCGAGATGAATTTCACTTCGGGCGAGATGACTTTTGTCCCGGGTCCCGGGATTAAACTACTCGTGTAAACGAACAGATACCGAGATGAACTCTGTCATCCCGGGACGAAAACTCCCAAAGTCCATGAGACCCGAGATGAGTTTCGTCCCGGGACGAAAAAAATTAATGTTCATTTATGAGGCCTTATGAGTGGTTTCATCCCCGAATCCCGTGACGAAAGTTATCTCGACCGAGACGAAGTTCATCCCGCCCGAGATGAAATTGCTCAGCATTGTGTCGCCTTGTCCTGGGATAGAAAAAAACAATAGGGTCGATTATATCTTTAGCCAATGACTATCTTTTGTTCAAAGGTGTTGCGAACTTTAGTTAGCCGCTGGCTAGACGTTCGGTCCACAGCGTTCACGTGAAACGTTCATCCCGGGAAGACTGTTTACATGGAACTTTTTGCCTATTTCATCGAGAGATGAGATTTCATCATGGTGCTCAGAACTCATTCCGGCCCGAAAACATGTAAACAGCAACAAGGAAACGATCAGATACCGAGACGAACGCGTCCCACGATGAAAGTCATCCCGGGACGAAAACTCTCATGTAAACGGTCTCTAAGCCAGACCGAACATGCATCGTTGAAGCACTGCTATCTGGGATCGTTTAGGGTAGATAGACCTGGTCCTTCTTTCATTTCTAGAGTGGCGAATAGTTTCATCACTTGTATGATATCATGTATGTAAACTTGATTGGGAAGAAAATTTCAGCATTTTAAAAAATTGAATGATCTTAAAAATTCAAACCTTTACTTTAAATGTAATTTTAAAATCTACCTTTTCCTAATCTTTCCTCTGCTCAATGAGAGCCACTAACCCCCCCCCCTCCCCCCACTACCATCTACAATCTGCATTTTACGACTATAACAACTAAACTTACACTACACCTATACTTCTTATCTTCATATACAATGTCCAAACTAATTCGAAACAGCACTAGGCCCTTATGCAATATTAGTAGTCATTACCATAACTCTCAATAAGTGCCCCTGATATTAAGCTTCTTCCCCCAGCAAAAAAACGAGCCCAAACATTTCTGATGCAAAAGTTCGGTCATCCTCAAGACGAAAAATCCTCTCCAATTAAAAAACCCGCCCCACCCCCCAACTATAAGCCACCCAAAAATAAAACCAAGAAAAAGTCTTTTAAACAAAATATATGCCATGTGCTTATTATCAGAAATTTACGACATTTCTAACGAAAAGCAACAACGACTTGTTGGTTCAGTGTTTCTATACTAAACCGCTGCATTATTCTCACCTTGTGTTCGTTCGTCAGTGATTTTGGAATACAAGGCAACGTTAGCAACGGAGAAAAAAGGCAACCCGAACACGATGACAATTGTACCAACAATGATTGTGGGAAAGATCTGAGGTGCAACTGGAGGCGAAAAGATGAAACAATGTTACTTACAACATTATAGCTTTGTTATTCTGTAGACAGACAATATGCTGTTCTGTGCATACCCCAGCCCACCCCCTGATAATAGTACCGAGGTAATTCATGAAATGAATGCCACTATTTCTGCCACTATTTTTGCCACTACTTCTTCTACTATTACTGTCACTATATCTGCCACTATTTCTGGCACTATGTCTGCCACACTTTCGGTCACTATTTCTGCCACTCTTGTTGACACTCTTTCTGAAACTATTTCTGCCCCCTTTCAACAACTATCAGAAAACGTTAGCTGTTCAGTAATTGTTGTGTTTGCTCAATTTCCTTTAATCCAAGTACTCTTGAAACTACTGAAACTACTACAACATCGTTGAAACCACGACCAGTCGCTACATTGTATGGATTACATTCACGTACTAGAAAACCTATATATACAGTATGTTTGTGATTGACTGATACCCAATTTATATATTTAGTTCAGTATTTAAAGTTTTGGACACTGTTTTAATCTTGGTATTAACATGAACAATCAGAATGAATGGAACTCACATGGCTTGGCAGGTGCTAAGATGATGATGTAAAGTACAAGAGCCATTCCCTCGAACACTACACCGATAACAATCATCCACCTACAGAGGGAAAAACACAGGCTAATTAGATTGATTTGGGTACAGTTTATTTTTATGAGTAGGAGAAGGGAGATTGGGGTTCGAGAAGGCGGGTATAAAAAAATTTGATCAGCGGGGGCCTCAGAAAATAAGCATGCGCACTGGAATGCTGGAAATCGTACTTTAGAGGATATAAGTCCTCAAAATATATCTCAGGGGGCATACCGCCAAACTGCCTCATTGTAATTAGTATCTCTAAAGGTTGTTTTCCATATACTTAGGGAGGTAGTGTGGGTGAGCGGCTTAAAGCGCTGACTTGTAACCCAGAGGTTCAGAGTTTGAGTCCTCTGCCTGTCAGTCACGCTGGTGTAAATGGCCTTCTGGCCAGCCTTCCTGCCAGTTGGAGATTCTAACCTGGTTAATGTCAATTTCTTATGGTTTGTCGATTTATGAGGGCCACATGGAAGATTCCTTAGTGTAAATGTGTCATCCCAAAAAATAAGGTGCATTGCTTTTTTATACGACGCGGCACGTTGCAAACAGTTGCAAATAGTACGCTAACATTACGGAAACATATAACTGAACTTGTTGTCCTGTCTTCTCCCTACCGCCCTAGACCCTCGTTAGATTCAATGTTGATCGACAATGAAACTGTCCTTTCATCTTCTAAAGTGCGCAACATTGGTGTTGTATTTGACGAGTCTCTTTCCATGGCCCCACAAGTGTCATCCGTCTGTAAATCATCTTTCTTTCACCTCCGAAACATCGCCTGAATCAGAAAATATCTCACCCCCGACCGACGCGGCAAGGCCACTCGTTCACGCCCTCACAACATCCAAACTGGACTACTGTAACTCTCTCCTCTATGGTGTCCCCAAATATCTCATACAGAAACTTAAATATGTTCAAAATGCTGCTGCTCCTCTCGTCCATCAATCATCTCGCTACAACCATATCTCTCCTCTACTTGCTGAACTTCACTGGCTTCCCGTTGAAAAGTGCATTCAGTTTAATATTCTTCTAATCACTTACAATGCTTTGCATGACCGTGCTCCAGCCTATATCAAAGGATTACTACAACCCTACAAGCCCGTACGAACCCTCAGATCCTGTAATGAGAACCTTTTAGAGAAACCTCGTTTAAGTCTTAAGACATTTGGTGCACGTACATTTGAAGTAGCCGCACCAGAATTTTGGAATCGCCTTCCACTGTTCATAAAGAACAGTTCGAACGTAAAAATTTTTAATAAACAGTTGAGAGCTTTTCCCTTTAAGCAATCGTTTTAGTTCCTTAGTCTTGGTCTTATTGTAGCAGCGCCTTAGAAGCCTGCAAAACGCGCTATAAAAAGATTTTATTGTTTTGTTGTTTGTTTTATTGTATCTTTACGTACTGTTTGCAATGTGTTATGTCGTTTATGGAAAACAACCTTTATATATATATATATACCAAGTGAACTTGAAGGCGCAATATTTCTCAGTTCAAGGACCACAATTTTGTGAAATGCATTTTAGGGAAGCACACTATTCCTGTGAGTACCTCTTTATCTTGCAACATCACAAAGGTGAGAGGCAAGCACTGACAGAGCAAAAACTGACAGACAAGTGAGGTTACTGTAAAACATTTTTATAATTTGGAGTAAGTCTCTGATGATATCTTAACTGCACCTTCAAATGTGGCAAGGGTTCAACTACTTGAAATCTAAGCATAAATGTATGTATATACAATTTTAAAACCCTTTCAGCCCAAGACAATTATCGACATCTATCTTCTGCTTACCATATCATTATAAAGTCAGTCGTTTGGTAATGAGAACGAAGGAATTGATTAGAAACAGAAAATATGTAAAGATGAACTGCCAAATTCTCCTAAGCTGTTTTATAAGAAAAGTATAGAGAACAGTAAGGAGAAATGAACAACACCTCACAAAATATCATACTGGAGTAAATATAACCTAGACCTTACATCTTTTCCAACAAAGAGCTCTCTACTTGTAACCCACCCAGTATTACCTTAATGCCTCACATACCTGTCACTTAATTTCTTACTAAGCTTTCCAACCAGGAAAAACACCAAAATTGCCTGCAAAATGGGAAAATAAACGTTTTATTAAGAGACTCCAGTACTAATTAGGGCTCGAGAAAAGGCCAAAACTCTTTGAAGATTTTTTTAACTATTTCCAACAAACCTTTGAATCTTCAAAGGAAAAAATATCCATTTCCATGACCAGTGGTAATCAATAAAATGTATAAATTATTGCTACTGTGTGATGCACTAACTGTGGACATAGTTAATTTTATACAAAGTTTTCACATTTTGTGGATTACGAGCAACCAATCAGCAAATTGCATGATCAACAAAATTACTTCCAGTAAACTTCCATCACGTGCACTGTCAATGGTCGAGTCCACTGAGACAAGAGAAAGTCGATCTGATTGGCTGGTCATAACCACAAACTGTGCAAAAACATGTATAAATTAATTTTGTACGTCGTGCTGTAAGTGGACAAACATGTCATACCTTGTCGGACGTATGTATGTTCACAAGACCAATTGATCACACGGTAAAATGTACGTAATCAATACCAAAATTGAAGAGCTGGTTGCATAAACAGCCTAAGTGACCTTTTGAGGTCGAGTTTTGAAATCTATGAAATTCTTCCACTTTCATGTACCTGAAGTGTCTAGTAAGGCTATATTATCTATATCATGAAGTTTCCAAGCTCTAAAATGGCCTAATTCCATCAAAATTCCAGATATAGTGACAACATAAACATGCAAATTGCAAGAACTTGACAACAAGCTGTCAATCATGTACTGTTTTAGTCGTTAATTATGCATTTCAAAATACGTTGTTCTCTAAATCGGCCACATGATGCAGCCATAACTCAGCGAATACTGAGCCAAATTGAGTTCTGTTTGCACAGATATCACACATGTTGGCCAGAAATAAGTACCCAGTAAGTTAACATTCCAGGAAATGATTTTACGGGTATAGTTTGAGGCAATAGACTTAAAACAAAGTGGTAGAGAGAGAAAGAGACACAGTGTGGATGTGTTAAGAGAAACAGGAAAGGCTAATTCTGCCAATCTTGTTGCAAAAAATGCACCTATGACTCGTCCACTTCCCGGACCCCCCCCCCAAAAAAAAAAAAACTTCGCCAAACTCTGCTTGCCTTCCTAAATCGTATGTCAAACAACCTAAGTTTCACTTTATAAGTCTAGTGGACATCGTAGGCATGAGAAAGTACAGTGATTTCGAAGCTTCCAAAAATTTGAACTCAAAACGTCACTTAGATCATTTATGCACCCACCTCTTCAATTTAGTTTATTGGCATTTTGACAAAATTTAAGTACATCAAAATCAGGTACAGAGAAAATGCACTGACAGATATAACAAATCCTCCATAATCACATAGTAAAAATATTTGTACATGTACAGGAAATAATAAAATGTCCTTATCACGTGACAAAATGGCTTTAAAGGGGCTATGTCACGGCTATTTTAAGCATTTTTGCGATGTATGAAAATCTCCACAAATGAAAGGAAATTTAAAAATAAAAGGTTACGGTGGTATAAAAACACAAAAGAGATAATGATAAGCCATAAAGGAACGTGGATGGTCAAAAGTGGGGAAGATTATTTTAAACGGACTACAAACTACCTTTTTAATGTCGGTCCAGGTTATAGACATTAAATACTTCTTAACCCATTCGTTGTCAAAATTGTGTTTTTTGTATTTAAAAAAATCATTGTTTTTACCTAATATATAATAATTTTATATTTTCTTTTTATGTTTTTAAGCTTACAACTCATGTTTCATGACTGTAAAGGATTTTATATGCAAATAGCCGTGACATAGTTCCTTTAATCACATGACAAATTGTTTTTATGTCTTTTCAGTTAGTCCCGAGAAGTGTGATCGGTTGCGTACAAACTTCCATGGGCCATGGAGGTCCACCTAAAGTGCTGCCAAATCGTTAAAAAAATGCAAAATTTGTGATTTTGTGTTCCGAAAGTTTCGTTCCACTGCATATATAGTTGGAAGAGAGTGTTGGCACTCCGATTTTACCTTGAAGATGCATCTAACTGTTCATCTTTAGCATTACAATCGATTCCTCGGACTGCCTTCCAGTTCCAGTATCATTCATTGTTACACGCGCTTTCTTTATTTGTACCTAAAAATGTTCTACAGTTCATAACCTTGGAACTGATCTCATTGTGCAGGTTTCAGACTCGCTACTTTTCCTTTAAATCGTGTTCATAATGCATGAAATGCCATTTCAGACAACCTAAATTCCAAAATCGTTCCCCTTAAAGCTCACGCCTCCCCATATTAAATTCTGGCTATGTCCCTGATGTTAACTTCATGAAATCCACTTTAAGAGTTTAAAAGTTTAAAGTTCAAAAAATACAACTACCATTAAAGTCTTTGACTCAACTTAATAGTACTGTGACAGGGTTCGTACTCATTTCAGTAGTACTATAGTGACAGAGCTGTGACACGGTCCATTGTCTATTCAGGGTTCGTACATTTTCATTTTTTTGAAAATGAAGGATTTCCAGGAGTTCTTTCAAACCTTTTCCAACATTTTCCAGGAGTATACTTTGAAAGCGCCTATCAAAAAACTTTTCATTAACAGTTCTAGTTGGTCATGATTCTATTGGGGATGTACTTTAGTAATGGTTTGCAGGAATGACTTTACTCAAATGAACTGCAAAGCAATTAATGGGAACAGAGAACAACATCCCAGTAATTTTATTTTCAAACTGAAAAGAACAAGAACATATTACAATGCGCCGATTTTATTTCATTTTCCTGGAGTTTTCCCGGAATCAGTGTAAAATTTTAAGGACTTTTAGGAAAAATAAAATTCTCGGAATTTCCAGGAGTTTCCAGGACTCTGTCTATTGGATCTTGGACGAAAATAGTCTAAAATTAAGCCCAGTTTTATTTGTACAGCAACTAAAGTCATTTGGTATAAATCTATATGACTATAGCTGTTATGTTTATTATGCTTTGAGCTTCTTACCTCTAAAGCAATCAAACAGAATGTTATGCTGTTTTCCAACTGACCCCATCCCAAATACATCTTACATATTGGAGTCATCATGGCCTAGAAACAAATGAAATTTACAGTCACAAAATGAATAAAATATTACTTGTGATACATGTAAATCTATATCAAGATGGATAAGCAACCGGACAAGTTTTATGGTCACAAATTTGAACAGTTATCCATTTGATGTGATTTTAAGGAATATTTGGATTATAGTTATCTCTAGATGAGTTATCTGTCTAGACAGATAACTTGTCTTCGAAAACCCATCTGAATTGATGGACAAATAGGCAAATTGACTGAGTTATCCATCTAAAAAGTTATTGGCCCTGCTTTCACCCTGAGGTGAGTTATATGTTATATGTTTATCACAATGCAATGTTTCAGTAGTGATGCAACAAAAGAATTTTGGCATACTTGTACTCTCAGTGTCATATTACACAAGGCCTATTATAAATAAATTAATTTTTATAACTAATAAACTTGGCTGCCAGTACTGTTTACTTCTATCTAACCTCCAGTGCAGACTCGTTGAACAACAGCAGAAACTGGGATGCCAGAAGTACAATTACTTCTTCTCGAATTAGATCTAAAAACAAATGAAAAAGGAAGAAATTGAAAATCATGTTGGGGGTAAATGGAGTACACCGAGGACTGATCAGTTGTTCAGTGATCTCTTTCAGAACAACAACTTCTAATTTGCACAGCACAGCACAGCACAGCACAGCACAGCACAGCACAGCACAGCACAGCACAGCACAGCACAGCACAGCACAG